>VDFB02280247.1:0-40965 GCA_007258455.2 Sequoia sempervirens | reverse complement strand
TTTTGGTCGTCATACCCCTACAAATTTTGGAAACTAATTGAATTTCTAAAAAAAAATTTAAAAATTTGTAGAATGGAGTCTATTTTCTAAAAATGTAATTTATTTTAAATTTTGATGAACGGTTAATTTATAAGAAAAAAAACACCAAACACTACTTTTTTCCAAAAAAGAGACACACAAACAAAATAAATTATAGATGAAAGGCTTAACATTGTCAAAAAGTGAAAAAAATTACATCATTGGATAGCTAAAAGAGAACCTAACATTACCTAGGTGTTCAGATTTTTTGACATTGAAACACGTGCAATCCTGACGATGAGCATGAACCCGATTATGTGAAATATTGTAGAATTTGCAAAAACATGTTTTTGTTCCTTGAGAAGGCACTTCAAGCCTTTGGATTGGTATTCCAAGGAAAATACCAAGCCTAAGGCTCGAGGATTCCCAAAGCAAGATATAACTCGAGCATTTTATAATGTGCTCGCGTTATATCTTAGTTTTGACATGTTTTTTTACATTTGTGCAAGACATGTCTAGAAAGATATAACACGAGTACGGTATAACGCGCTCACATTATGTCTTGCTTTATGTTAAATGCTACTCTATCGAATGTATGTTTATATATTTATATGTTTGTATGTACATGTATGCTTCTATGTCATGTATGTATGTATGTATGCATGCTTGTATGTATGTATGTATGTATGTATGTATGTATGTATGTATGCATGTATGTATGCATGCCTATTTGTATGTAATATTGTATCTACATATGTACATGTATGCTTGTATGTATGTAGGATCTTATGTACATATGTATTATGCTTGTATATATGTAAGTATGTATTTATGTATGTCTTTAGAGGGAGGGATAATTTTAAGAGAGAGAGAGAGAAGTAGTGAGAGAGTCTTGAGAGAGGGAGAGGGGTGGAAGGGAAATTATAAGAGAGAGGGAGTGGGAGAGAAGGGTTTGGAGTGAGAGGGACTTAGCTAGGTAGGGTGGGAGGGATAGAGGGAGAGAGATAGATAGGGGGTGGGAGAGAGAATTGAGAGAGAGGGAGAGAGAGGGGGGAGAGAGAGAGGGGGGAGAGAAAGAAAGAGTTATGTAGGTATGGTGCCAAAGGGAGAGACTTGAGAGTGTGAGGAGGGTGAGAGGGAGAGACTTGAGAGATCGGTAGTGAGAGGGAGTGGGAGAGAGAGGGAGTGTGAGAGAGAGACCTGAGAGAGGGAGAGATAGTGGGGGTGGAGTGAGAGGGACTTATCTAGGTAGGGTGGGAGGGATAGATAGAGAGAGGGGAGAGAGAGACAGAGAGAGAGTTACCTAGGTAGGGTTCCAAAGGGAGAGACCTGAGAGAGAGAGGGAGAGGGAGGGAGAGGCCTGCTATAGAGGGAGAGAGAGGGAATGGGAGAGAGAGGGAGTCATGGAGAGGCAGTGGGAGGGAGATAGAGAGATATATATAGAGGGAGCAAGAGAGGGTGGTAGGGATTGATTGAGCGAGAGGTACATAGAAAGAGGGAGAAGGTAGATAGAGACAATTAGAGAGGGTATGCGAGAGGGAGGGAGAGAGAGGTGAGATGTATAGATAGAGAGAAAGGGATAAGGGTTGAGGGTATAGGGTTGAGGGATTAGGGTGGAGGACCTATAGGGTTGATGGTTTAGGATATTAGGGTTTAAGGGTTGAGGGTTGAGGGTAGAGGGTAGAAGGTTTAAGGGTTTAGGGTTAAAGGGTTGAGGGTTGAGGGATTAGGGTTGAGGGTAGAGGGTAGAAGGTTTAGGGTTAAAGGGTTGAGGGTTGAGGGTAGAGGGTTTAGGGTATAGGTTTTATGGTATATGGATTTGAAGGATTAGGTTGAGGGTCCAATGTAAAGGGTAGAGGTATAAAGAGTTGAGGGTTTAGGGTTTAAGGGTTGAGGTTGAGGATTTAAGAGTTGAGGGTTGAGGGTGAGGGTTGAGGTTTAATGTATAGGGTAGAGGGTAGAGGTTTACCCCAAGGTTTAGGGTTTAAGGGTTGAGGTTGTGGTTGAGGGTTGGGGTTGAGGGTTTAAGGTTGAGGTAGAGGATTGAGGGTATAAGGTTGGATTAGGGTTGAGGGTCCAATGTATAGGGTAGAGGGTATAGGGGTTGAGGTTAGGATTTAAGGGTTGAGGGTTGAGGTTGATGGTAGAGGGTAGAGGGGTTGAGGGTTTAAGGGTTGGGGATTAAGGGTTGAGGGTTTAGGGAGTTAGGGTGAGAGTTTTCTTGGGTTTAGGGTTTAGGGTTGATGGATTAGGGTAGAGGTAGAGGGTAGGGGACTGGGCCTAAGGTTTAGGGTTGGGTTTAGGGTTGGGTGTTTAAGGGTTTAGGGTTGAGTGTTTAAGGGTTTAAGGCTTGAGGGTTTAGGGTTGAGGGATTAGGGTAGAGAGGGGGGGATGGATGGATGGAGAGATGGAGGGAGAAGTGATATAGAGAGGAGAGTATATGAGGGAGGGACAAAGATATATGAGGGTTGAGGATCCAATGTATAGGGTAGAGGGTTGAGAATTGAGGGTATAGGGTTGAGGGATTAGGGTATTGGGTTGAGGGTATAGGGTTGAGGGATTAGGGTTGAGGGTACATATGGTTGAAGGATTAGGGTTGAGGGTCTAGTGTATAGGGTAGAGGGTATCGGGGTTGAGGGTTTAGGGTTTGAGGGTTGAGGATTGAGGGATTAAGGGTTGAGGGTTGAGAATTGAGGGTTGAGGGTTTAAGGGTTGAGGGTTGATGGTTTAAGGTTGAGGGTAGAGGATTGAGGTATAGGGTTGGGGATTAGGGTTGAGGATCAATGTATAGGGTAGAAATTATAGGGTTTGGTTAGGGTTTTGAGGGTTGAGGGTTGAGCGTTGAGGGTTGAGGGATTAAGGGTCAAGAGGGTTGAGGGATTAGGGTAGAGATTTTACTTGGGTTTAAGGGTTTAAGGGTTGAGGGTTGATGGTTTAGGGTTTAGGGTTGAGTGTTGAAGGGTTTAAGGGTTGAGAGTATATGGTTGATGGATTAGGGTAGAGAGGGAGGGATGGATAGAGGGAGAGATTGAGGGATAAGTGAGATAGAGAGAAGGAGAGAAGAGGGGGTAGGGACAAAGATATATGAGGGTTGAGGATCCAATGTATAGGGTAGAGGGTATAGGGTTGAGGATTAGGGGTTTAGGGTTGAGGGTTGAGGTTGAGGTTGGGGATTAGGGTAGAATTTACTTGGGTTTAAGGGTTTAAGGGTTGAGGGATTAGGTTGAGGGTAGAGGTTATTGGGTTGAGGGTTGAGAGTAGAGGGTTTAAGGGTTGAGGGTAGAGGGTTTAAGGGTTGAGGGTTAAGGGTTTAGGGTTTAGGGTTGAATGTTTAAGGGTTTAAGGGATGAGGTTATACAGTTGAGGGATTGGGGTAGAGATGGAGGGAGAGATGGAGGGATAAATGAGATAGAGAGAAGGAGAGAAGAGGAGGGAGGGACAAAGCTATATGAGGGTTGAGGATCCAATGTATAGGATAGAGGGTTGAGAATTGAGGGTATAGGGTTGAGGACCTATAGGGTTGATGGTTTAGGGTATTGGGATGAGGGTACATATGGTTGAAGTATTAGGGTTGAGGGTCCAATGTATAGGGTAGAGGGTATCGAGGTTGAGGGTTTAGGGTTTCAGGGTTGAGGATTGAGGGATTAAGGGTTGAGGGTTGAGAATTGAGGGTTGAGGGTTTAATGTATAGGGTAGAGGGTAGAGGGTAGAGGTTTTAAGGGTTTAGGGTTTAAGGGTTGAGGGTAGACGATTGATGGTATAGGGTTGGGGGATTAGGGTTGAGGGTCCAATATATAGGGTAGAGGGTATAGGGGTTGATGGATTAGGGTTTAAGGGTTGATGGTTGAGGGTTGAGGGATTAAGGGTCAAGAGGGTTGAGGGATTAGGGTAGAGAGTTTACTTGGGTTTAAGGTTTTAAGAGTTGAAGGTAGAGGGTAGAGGGTTTAATGGTTTAGGGTTTAAGGGTTGAGGGTTGAGGGTTGAGGGTTGAGGGTTTAGGGTTTAGGGTTGAGTTTTTAAGGGTTTAAGGGTTGAGTGTATACAGTTGAGGGATTAGGGTAGAGAGGGAGTGATGGATGGAGGGAGAGATGGAGGGATAAGTGAGATAGAGAGAAGGAGAGAAGAGGATGGAGGGATAAAGATATATGAGGGTTGATGATCCAATGTATAGGGTAGAGGGTTGAGAATTGTGGGTATAGGGTTGATGGTTTAGGGTATTAGGTTGAGGGTATAGTTTGAGGGATTAGAGTTGAGGGTACATATGGTTGAAGGATTAGGGTTGAGGGTCCAATGTATATGGTAGAGGGTAAGGGGGTTGAGATTTTAGGGTTAAGGGTAGAGGGGAGGGAGATAGGAGTGAGTGAGAGAGAGAGAGACTTGAGAGAGGGAGAGGGGGTAGGAGGGAGAGACTTGAGAGAGAGAGGGAGGGAGTGGGAGAGATGGGGTAGAGGGTAGAGACCCAGGAGGATTTGGGGTTAAGGGTGGGGTAGAGGTAGAGGGTTAAGGTGAGGGAGAGAGATAGGGTGAGTGAGTGAGGGAGAGACTTGATGGGGAGAGGGTGGGATGGAGACTTGAGAGAGAGAGGAGGGAGGAAGTGGGAGAGATAGAGGGTAGAGGGTTTTAAGGGGTTTTAAAAAGGGTAGATGGTATGGTTGGGGTTAAGGTAGGGTAGGATTAATAGAGGAGATAGAAATGAGTGAGTGAGCGAGAGAGATACTTGAGAGAGGAGAGGTAGGGAGGAGACTTGGGAGAGAAGGGGAGGGAGGGGGAGAGAGATAGAAGGTAGAGGGTAGAGGGTTTAAGGGTAGACGGTAGAGGATAGAGAGAAAGAGAGATAAAATAAACCTATAAAAATCAACTTTCTCATAACATGAGTGCATTTTGAAGTAGCAAAGATATGGTCGTTCTTTTAGCAAGACATAACACGCTCATGTTATAACACAAGTGTGTTATAACATGAGCGCGTTATAATGCGAGCACATTTTGTCTTACTCTAAAAATGGTAAAAAAATAAATATACCCACGATCTCAAGGCCCACATTCTACATATTCTCCTGGTTCTGCGTATGCTCTGACAAAAGAAAGCTTCCTGATGATTTTGTGAAGTGTGCATGCATGTTTTTCACATTCCACCACCTTTTCACATGATCTTTCCACCACCTTTGCATGAAGAGTAGGTTTTCATGTTGAAAGGCATATAATATCAATTCAAGTTTAGTTGATGATGTGTTGGAAGTTGAAGGAACAAGCTTTTGAAAAAGTAAAATTGTTGAGTTTGAAGAAAGAAGAAGCAAAGGCTACATAATTAGGTAGAACTCCTCCATTTGAAACTCTGGTTTTTAGGTATGTGAAGTCTTTACACATTTTCTTTCATTCTATTTTGGCTTTAGGTTTCATTTTTGTTACTTTTCATATTCCATGTTGATCATTGTTTGCTTTTCATTATAACCTTAGCTTGTCAATGCACATTTTAAATTACACAATTCTTTACACTTGCCAATTACATTTTTAAACCACATCTCTTTGAGGCATTTTGTTAAACAATTGACTTACCTTGTGTATGCTTCCACATTTTGTATACACATATATATGACATAAGTTATAAGGAAGTAAAATAATACATCATTTCTCAATCCTTTACTATGAATGTGCATACCACTCTCCAAAGCTTTCATTTTGGTATAGGCATGGGGGATGTTGGAAAATGTAGTTGAATTTGGTTTTACACCTACAATTTGCATATGCTTGAAATTTTCTAAAGCCTTTTCAATAAATCTATTTTATGCATATCTTGCAATCATTATAGTCCACGAGGACATATCTCATTGAGGTATTTTTTCAAATAGTTATACCAAGCAGCTAATTGCCTTGTCTATGCTACCAAATTTTCCATACATGTCTCTAAAAAATTGGAATATACTCCTCCCACATTGATAGATCTTTGAATCTATTTTGGTTTTCATCTCTATTTCTAAATTTACCTAATCACTAAACTTACCTCATCATTTATGTTGTGATATATTTTAAATGTTTCCTTGATTAGTCTACCTATAAGGGATTCTAACTCTTCTCTCCATTGTTTCAAGACTCTTTATTCAAGGCTAAGTTAGCAACATGGGGAAAGGTGCAACCTATCTTGCAATCATGGCTCAAAATGGAAGCATGGGCAAGGAATTTGAATTGTTTGACAATAATTTTTTCATATAAATGTATGCAAAATGTGGTAGCATTGACAAGCTAGTGAGCTTGGCAAGCTAGTGAACTCACTAGCTTGCCAATTCAATAGAGTTGAAAAGGTAGGGGCAACATGAAAAAATGCCTCATAGAAATGGGGACTCACGGACCGTGAGTCCCCATTTCTATGAGGCATTTTTTCACACTGCCCCTACCTTGTCAACCCTATCGAATTGGAAAGCTAGTGAGCTCATTAGCTTGCCAATTCGATAGGGTTGACAAGGTAGGGACAGCATATGCCTAAGAAATGGAGACCCCATTTCTATGAGGCATATGTTGCCCCTACCTTGTCAATCCTACCAAATTGGAAAGCTAGCGATCTCACAAGCTTGCCAATTTGGTAGGGTTGACAAGGTAGGGGCAGCGTGAAAAAATTCCTCATATAAACGGGGACTCATGGTGACGTGAGTCCCCATTTATATGAGGAATTTTTTCACGCTGCCCCTACCTTGTCAACCCTACCAAATTGGAAAGATTGTGAGCTCACTAGCTTGCCAATGCTCACATAATTTTTCTGATGGAATGCCTTAAAGACATGTGGTAATTTGGCATGCCATGATTGCAAAATAGGCTCAAAATGTAAGCATGGACAAGGCATTTGAATTCACATTCCTTTTCCATGCTTCCATTTTGAGCCTATCTTGCAATCATGGCATGCCACATTACCACATTTCTTTAGGGCATTCCATCGAAAAAATTCATGTGACCTTTGTCTATGCTAGAAATACTCTTCTACAGGATGATTTTAAGTATTTTGTATGAAGCCTTGAATGACATATATTTCATGTATTTGTATGGATTCATTTTTTAGGAACTAATATTTCTCTCATTACCATGCTATAGGTAAAATTATCTGCCATGTCGAGGAAACAAAAAAGGAATAAACTAATAGACGAAGAGTATGAAACTAATAAAGAAAAAAATAGAGAACGGGTGAGGGAATATTGTGAAAAGAAGAAATTGGATACAATTGACGAAAAAAAACCAATTGAAGAGGAACCTCAACCATAAAAAAGAGAAAAGGCATTGGTAGCACAAAGGGCACGAATGCGAAAGCATCGTGGTAAGACAAATTTGAATACCGTAGTTGGAGACACACCCTCTACTGCAAGTGAATACGAAGGGATACCATTAAGCACGAGTGAATATGGAGGAACACCATCTACCGCAAGTGAATATGGAGGGACACCATCTACCGTAAGTGAATATGGTTGGATACCATCTACCACAAGTGAATATGAAGGGACACGATCCACCACATCTCAAGTTGAGAGTACATCATCACTCGGATTTGACGAAGAAGGTACACCATCATCCCCATGTGAACCTCAAGGTATGTCGTCTATTCCACCCTCGATTGAAGGTACACAATATAGCCCACCTCACTTAAATATTGATGAAATTCCTAATGTTGAGATGCATGTACCTAGGAGAATACCACCTAGAATTTTGCATAGAAAGCCAAAGTATTTGATTAATATTGATGAGGATATTTTGCAGCACATGGAAGGTAAGATTCCAACACGCACTTGTAGAAGATATGTTGATAAGATTTGGAAATTGTTCTTTGAAAGGCTAAATGAGACCACAAGATGTCAACTATTTGTTGAAATGATGTAGGGTATAAAGTATAGAAACATCATGAAGACTCTTGGGTTGAGAACATTGAATTCTTCAAGTGAAAACACTATTGTGAAGAATCTAATGGATTCTTATGAGAGTGTGGGTAAGACCTCATGCTCAAAGGATAGTAATGTCACCCAGTGTGTCACTACATTGACTTTGGTAAGTAGTCAAACAAAGAGAGCTCATCTCATTAGAAAGACGAGTGAAAAATTGAGAATTAATAGAATTTTTTTATCAAGAGCCAATCAAAGGCGGAAAAGAATTGAGGGCACCGATTCAAATGAATTATGGGAATTCTCGGGGAGACTGCCATGAAAAGATAAAAAAGTTGTTGAAGCATTGAGAACACTAATTTAAGAGTATAATTGGAAGAATAACACAAGGCCATCTCTGAATCAAAGGGATGTGGTAAGAAGGAGAATTGGTAGTTGGAATCGTGTGCCACATCCAAAGAATTTTTTGGATAAGACTCAAACCCATTTTTTCGTAAATTTCAACATGATTATCACCAAATTAGTATTTGTCAAAGATATTTTGAAATGATTAAACCTTTTTATGTCAAGATAAATCGCACATGCACTGCTTGTTGTTGTAGACTACATATTGAATTCTCTAACCATTATGATGTTTATCATTCTATATGTTTAGATTTGCATACTAACATTCCACATGAATATGAGCTATCAATGCATTAACATTCGTCAACCTAGCAGAAGAAGGAAAGAGGATCTTTTGCAAGGCTTCTCGAAGTATAGCTTGATAAATTAGATTAGTCTGAAGCAAATCCCAAAGTGAGATATTGGTTGGAGTAATGTGAAGTTGCTTGAAAAGATCATATCACTAGGTGCCTTAGCTATAGGTTTAGGTGCTTGAGGAAGGCTTGGTTGAGAAGGTGGTAAAGAAGTAGGTCGATTGAGATTTTGATGATTCCTTCTAGTATTGTAAGTATAAGCTACCGCTCTATAAGAGGGAGCCTTATATTGCATAAACCTCATGTAAAGGTCCAACATGTCATTTGTGATAGGAATCCCATGAATAGAATAAATTATTTTAGGATATGGGCTAGCCGGAGTCATGTAAATGACTAGTCTCATAGGAATTTGAGGGGCGGTGGAGACTACAACTACATTCACAGACTCTTCGACTTGCAAGGGGGTGATCCCACAATAGTGGTTTACAATTTTTGGCCAAACTGGACACTTAAATAATTTTTTTTAACTAATTCTTCACTTTCGGGCACCTATGGCAGCTAAACCGTGAGGAATTTGAAGATGATGCAAACTAGAGTTTTGTGAAATTTTGTCTATAGATTCTAAATATATTTTTTTCAAAAATTTTGGAATCAGATTGCACTTTTTTCCATCTCCCTCAAAAACTAGTTTTTTTCAGAAAATAACATTTTTAAAAAGTGATGCTCACCGTATAACACATAACTTTTTTTCCATGAAGGATAAAATTCTAATTCTTTCGAATTAGATTTGTAATACTCTTTAATTAAGTTTCGAATTCAAAGCAATTATAATTTAGACATAGCACAACTATAAGTATGTATTTCAAAATTCAATTTACTTCTTATGTTAGTGCATTAATATTTTTTTATAATCTGCTATTTTTCCATATGTGAACAGAGAGCTTGATTTTCGGTGAAAAACCTTCATTCACGAGAAATAAAAAATAAATATAATAACAAAATTAAAATTATTTAAAATTATACTTTTGGGAAGCTTATAATAAAGAATACATACTTACAAAAAATAATTTTTAAATGAATTAATTTGATCCCCCAAAAGTTAAATCAAAAGTGGTTTTTTATCAGCATTTTGATAGGTGTAAAGGAGACTCCGTTATAGGTATGGTTTAAAACTAGCGGGGTTCTATCCAATGGGGTTTGATTTAAGGTAGTTTGATCAAACCCTCTTCAATTGGAATTCTTTAAATGGAACCTTTTAAGGCTTAAATCATTATATTTTCTAAAAATATGTGATTTCAGCAAAAATCAGTTCCTCCCAGAAATTGTAAACCAGCTTTGTGGGATCACCGAAGGAAGGAGAAGGTTGTGATGAAATTTGTTTATCATATTTATGGATAGAAGGAGATTCCTCTAAGAAATCATTTTGGGCCTCATCCAACATATCAAAATCTTGTTTAGAGAATTCCTTATCAAAAACATTAAAATTTTAAATAAAGAGATCCAACATGATTTGGATTCATGTCGGGTTCACCAAAATGTAAAGGAGAGGATTCACTACTCTTGAGACTCAAGAAAAATAGTCTACAAGGAGAAAATATCCCTTGGTTCCCTCAAAGTTCAAAGATCGAGTGACAAAGTAGAAAATAAAGAATATTTGAACAACTAGATTGAATAAAATGCTAAGCTATCAAGAACAAGAATGATTAAACTTCTGAATAACAAAAACTAATGATAAAGTTCTAAGCTATAGATTATAGAATAAAAAGCTAGAGAACTCATAGATTCTACCCCCATAAGGGAAAATCCTTGACCACAAACGATAATGCAAAATGGGGACATTTATGCCCCATGTTGTTGTCTCTCTGTCTCTATCTCTCTTTGTCTCTATCTCTATCTCTATCGTTGTCTATGTCTCTCTATCTCTCTCTCTCTATGTTTGTCTCTATCTCTCTATCTATATCTTTGTCTCTTTGTCTCTTTGTCTCTCTTTGTTTCTCTCTATCTCTATCTTTGTCTCTGTCTCTCTTTGTCTCTCTCTATCTCTCTTTGTCTCTTTGTCTCTATCTCTATCTCTGTCTTTTTCTTTGTCTCTATCTCTGTCTTTGTCTATGTCTATGTCTCTATCTCTGTCTATATCTCTCTTTCACTATATCTGTCTTTTTCTCTGTCTCTATCTCTATCTCTTTGTCTTTATGTCTCTCTATGTCTCTATCTCTCTCTATCTCTCTATCTCTCTCTGTCTCTCTATCTATGTCTCTCTCTCTCTATCTATCCCTCTCTATTTGTTTCTCTCTCTATCTCTCCCTCTCTATTTTTTTTTCTCTCTCTCTCTGTCTTTGTTTGTTTCTCTCTCTCTCTCTGTCTGTCTCTGTCTCTGTCTCTATCTCTGTCTCTTTATCTCTCTGTCTCTCTGTCTCTCTCTGTCTCTCTCTGTGTGTCTCTATGTCTCTCTGTGTATCTCTATCTCTATTTTTCTTTGCCTATGTGTGTGTGTGTGTGTTTGTGTCTATCTCTATCTCTGTCTCTATATTTGTCTTTGTCTCTCTATCTCTATCCCTTTGTATCCCTATCTTTGTCTCTTTATCTCTCTGTCTCTCTATCTCTCTCTGTCTTTGTCTCTGTCTCTCTGTCTCTATCCCTTTATCTCTCTATCTTTGTCTCTCTATCTTTGTCTCTTTTTGTCTCTATCTCTTTGTCTCTTTGTCTTTGACTCTCTCTGTCCTTTTGTCTCTCTTTGTCTCTCTCTCTCTCCTCTCTCTCTCCCTCCCTACCTCTTCCTCCCTCTCTCCTTACCTCTCTACTTTCTATCTCCCCTCTTGCTCTCTCTACCTAACACTCCCTCCACCACTCCCTACCACTCTCTCTTTATCTCTCTCTACTTCTCTCTATCTCACCTATCCCTCTCTCTCTCTCTCTTTCCCTCTCTACTGTCTATCTCCCCTCTCCCTCTCTCTACCTACCTCTCCCTCCATCACTCCCTACTACTCTCTCTTCTCTTTCTACTTCACTCTATCTCCCCTCTCCCTCTCTCTCTCATTCTCTCCTTCCCTTTCTACTTCTCTCTATCTCATCACTCTCTCTCTCTCCATCTCTCTCTACTTCTATCTATCTCACTTATCCCTCTTTACCTCTCCCTTCCTCCTCTCTCTCTATTTCTATTTCTCTCTATCTCACCTCTCTCACACCTCTCTCTCCCTCCCTACCTCTCCCTTCCTCTCTCCTTCCCTCTCTACTTCTCTTTATCTACCCTCTCCCTCTCTCTACCTACCTCTCTCTCTCCATCCCTACGTCTCCCTCCATCTTTCCATCCCTACCTCTCCCTCCATCTCTCCTTTTGTACCATTCTCTCTCACCTACCTCTCTCTGCATATCTCTCCCTCTGTCACTCTCTACCACTCTCTCTTCTCTCTCTTTCTCTCTCCCTCCCTCCCCCTCTCTATCTCTCATCTCCCTCTCTCTACCTACCCCTCCCTCTCTCTCTCATTTGGCAAGTGCCAATTTTGGCGCTCACCAAATGATTTGCATTTGGAAATACCAACCCTTTGGTTTGGATTTTCCTTGGGAATCCAACCCAAAGGGTTGGACAACCATTTCATGCACAAGACGTGTTTTTTGGAAAGGTAAAAGAAATTCACACATTTTTTAATCATGCTCTCCATCAAGTTTGCATGTGTTCCATTGTAAAATTATAAAAATACCACTATGACATTAATATCTCTCTTAGCTATCCAACCATACAATTTTTTTCATGTTTTGATTATGTTAAGGTTTTCAACTTTAATTTCTTTTGTTAGTGTGTTCATTTTTGTCAAAAACCAACATGTGGTATTTTGGGTATAGTTTTTTACTTGTTCATCAAAATTTTATACAAAATACATTTTTAGAAACTCAACCCCATTCTACATGTATTGAAAAAAATATTTTTATTAGTTTTCAAAAAGTTTAGGGGGGGCATGCTCAAATTTCTATTTTTTAAGATGTGTCCACTTTGAAAATTAGTAAAAACCCAGATATTCATTAAAAAGTTAGTTGAAAAGTCTGGCATAAACTAAATCATGTTAGCTAATTTCTCATTGAAGCGATTTTTGAAATTATAAAAAAAAGTTAACATTAAATAGGGGAGCACACTAGACGTTATGTTATGTTTTTTGAAAAAAATAGGGCCACTTTGTGTGCTCCTTTTTGAAACCCTTAATATTCACCATTTTCAAAAAAAATAGTAGTTTAGAAAGTAGATTCAGAACACAACAACTCTTGCTCTTGTTGCATCTTCAAATTTTAAGCATAACTATATTCAATGTTTTCTCGCCAAATAACATACTTTGTTGATTTAAAAAAAAAGTGGCACTTCAAGACCCCCTTTTTGTATCACATCTTGGTGCACTTACCCATAAAGAGTTAGTTATATCTACATGGTTCATTGGATTGAATTGGTTGAATGAATCTCATCTACACAGTTTGTAAGTATGCTTTGTAACTTTTAATTTATTTGATTTTAGGTTGGTATGTACTTTGTAATCTAAAAATTTCATTTGATCATGTTATTAACTTCTTAAAATATAGGTTAGTGGTTCTAAACAAGCTTCCATTTTGTGGTTGCTACTAGGGTCTTGTTTTGAATATTTGACAATCATATTTTTTTTATTACAGATGAAAAGAGGGTAATCGAGGTAAGATGATGTTGATCCAACCATAAAAAATCTTAAAATATTCAAAATTTCATACCTATACCTTGTTGAACCTACAAAATCAAAGTTAGAAATGGTCAAATTGATTGTAAAAGTGAAAACTTTGTATTGTCAAGCTGATTTATATATATGTAAAACTAAAATTCTTTGTAAGGGTTGGGAAAAAATATTGGAAATACTTTTAACTTTGTACTTGAGGCAATAAATCAATATTTTCTAAATAATTTTAGTTGACATATAGTTGATTAAATGAGGATCATGTAGTTCATTCCAATCTATTCTTACAAAAATATCCCTTTGCAACCACTAAATACTTCATAACATGCTAATATGTTTATCTATTAACTCATGTAATGTAAACACAAGGAACAAGAGCTAAGATTTATGTATTATTGTGTGTAAGCATGATTACACTTTATTGAATAATTTTCTTTTATATCAATTCACTTCTAATACTTTGTTACATTGAGAAAATGGAGATAGTAAGGATGTACCTGATGATATTCATCATGATGTATTTTTAAACTAAAGTAATTTTAGAGAATTCACTACATCAAAAGAACCTTCACACATGGTTTTAGAACAACTCTTGGAATATATTCTTAATATTTTACATCTACTTAAACCAATAGATATGTCTAAGCTAGTATAGCATAGAGTTTGATACCTTTCTTCCTATCATTATACACATGGATATTATATAGATAGATACATTGTATTCAAACAAAAGTTTCAAGATATTGTAGATAAAGGGGAGAGATTTACATGAACCAAAGTTCTATTCTCTTGAGACATTTATTTCTCACTTGGGTTGCCCACTTATCTTTGTTTTCTATATGTTTTATTTTCCTCTTATTCCTTTATGATTTTATGATTTTTCTTGCTTATGTTAACTTTTTACTTCATGTCCTATGCTTATATCTATGCCCATTCCTCAGTCTTTGACCATTTTTTGTTACCTATTGATCGTCTATTGGTACATCATGATTATTGAAGCTTACATTGGGATATCTTATTTCTAGAGTGTCTTATTGGAGCTTATATTTGGATATATTATTTTTAGAGTTTCTTATTGAGCCTACATTGCCCTATTACACTCCTAAAGCTTGCATTTTGATCCCACATTGCTATATCATACTTTTAGAGTTACTTATTGAACTTATGTTGCTATATTATACTTTTAGAGAATACCATTTATTTTCTTTGTAATCCTCTTGTCACATCATTAGAATTTATACTTACATTTGGGGTATCATGCATTTTGAATTGAATATTGAGCACACATTGCATGTTTTATCCTTACATTAGGGGAATCATTCCTTTTCATTCATTATTTTAGCACCTTCATGATTGCATGGACTTACATTGGGGACATCATGCCTTCCTCCACACATTACCTATTTCTTACCTATATTTTTTGGGTAATTATTATCTTACCTACACCACTATCATAGGTGTTACAAAGATTGATTTAGTGATCAAATAGAGAAATATCACATGACATACCTTGTAATTTATGTGTTGTGTCATCTCATAGTTTTCATGGCAAACACATGCCACTATCATTTTCTAAGCATGTAAACAATTATAACTTGACTCATTTCCTAAATTGCTGGGTCAACCCACAATACTGTGTCTCACTTTTTGGCCAAAGTAAGACATTGAAATTAGCATTTTTTAAATACCAAATTTTTACTTTATGAAACCTATAGAAACTAAACCATTAATAGTTTGGAGATGATGTGAACTAGTGATTTGTGAGAAGATTCCAAATATATGTATTTTTTAAAAAATTAGAAATAACTTATGAATTTTTTTACATAACTTTTAGTAACTTATTTTTTATAAATATTTTTAAAAGTGGCATTTATGTCGTAATGCATAACTTTTTTATAGAAAGGATAAATTATAATTTTTAAAATATAGATTTGTAATGTTCATAAATATCTAGCGCATGGATATTTTTCATAATTTTATTGCATATTTTTTAAAAATTAATTTTCGAAGTCAATATAATTATAATTTCCATATAGGTGTATGTTGTAACACATAATTTGTTTTGCATTTACCAATTTTTTTTAAAACAATGACATCAATACCTAGTGCAAAAATATTCCTTAGAATTTTTTTCTCTATTTTTCTATTTTTTCATATTTGTGAAACAATATGGTTGATGTTTGGTGAAAAACCAACATTCGCAAGAAATAAAAAATAAATATAATAATAAAATTAAAAATATTCAAAATTATACTTTTTGAAAGCTTAATTTCGAAATGACTTTATTTGATTCCTCAAAAGGTAAAGAAAAAGTGTTTTTTTTGTCAACATGTTTTGATAGGTGCGAAGGACACTCTATTGTGGGTATGATATAAAAGACTAGGGGGGTTCTATCCAAGTGGGTTTGATATAAGAGGGTCTTATCTAACAATCTTCAATTTAAACCCTTTATATGGAACCCATCAAGGCTTAAACCATTACATTTTCTAAAAAATATGTGATTTTACGCAAAAATTAGGATGTTAGGTGGAATTGGGACACATTATTATGGCAACACCTTGCTCTTATTTCTGAAACAATTTGTAGGTTCCTATTTTTGTACTTGATATGCAGTTGTGAGATATAAGCTACTCATTTTACACCTTCTATTTGTTAACATGTACCATGATGATATTCATTTGAGGATTGTAGAAGACAAATGAATTGGATCAACTCATGAATAAAAGCATGAATGTGTTTCAAATTAGTTATTCTACATCGAATACATGATTGTAGTAGCCTATTACTCTATGATAATTAGTCATATCAGACATATAATAGCATTTGGTACGAGTTACAAGTTGACATGAGTGAATCAAATCAAGATTAAACATTGGTATAGGAATAAATCAATAACATATATAAAGTTACACATTTAAAAGAAGAAAAAAATATTAGATATTATTGTACATGATCATGCATCACTCTGTGTTGTGGGGCCAAATTAAAACTATGCCAAAATGTCTAAGTACCTGTGTGTGAATACTAAGGGAGGAATGTATTCATTCCTCATGTCTCTTAATCCTTCTAGGCTACACTATTTTGGTGTAGTCCCTTAAGATCCACGAGAACAAACAAATGTCAAACTATGACAAATTAGTTCTTAGAGTTCATGACACCTACAAATTTTTCACCTAGATGTACAAGTGGATGCGGGTCCCTCCACATTAACCTCTCTTGATTTTGGTCAACTTGACATCATTTGACCATGTCAATAATGAATGAATACAAAATACATCTAGTAGACACATACCTTTTGTAAGCATAAGATGTACTCATAAAACATGAAGGGTATGACCATGTATGGAACTAGGACTACTCAAAGGGACTATCAAACTACTCAAGATTCAAAATCATCTAGATGTCTAAGAAGATAACTCAGAGAAAAATGACATCACACATGAATACATAAGATTTGAAGGGATACCTATGGACTCAACATGGTTGTGCAATCAACATTTGAAGGGGTACCAAACATAGGTGAACACTTTGATGGGCTAAAATTTTATTACAAACAATTTATATTAATTTTCAATTATCACAAACGAATATAGTTAATCTTCCATTTCAAAATAAAATATAGTAAATTGCATTTAACCTTATTCAAATATAAAATTCCAAATGTTGTATCCAATATGCCATCTATGAATACCGTTTCTTCTAATATGAATTTGTCTTGTTTCTAGTCATGTGTATCTTGGGCATCCTCAAACTCATAATAAAAAATAGACCTATAGTTTCAGCAAATGTGAGGCAAAATTTGAGACCTAAGAGCATCACCCTCATCACCTTGTGCTAAATTCCTAACATGCTATAACAAGGTCCATGTGAGGGAGCTAATGGAATCTAGAGTCTCTACATCAACACTCTCCTTACATGTTCAATTTTTGGCCTAACAAGGGGTCTTTGTGCCTAGTCTTTGGAATGACATGCCTCCTCTCTATCTTATGCACAAATCCCCACCTCTACCATGAACTAACATGTGCCAAATTAGTTAAGGATCTCATTGAGGACAAACTCGTAATATAGTTTCCTCAAAAAATAATGTGGGAACCCATTGTTTTCACACAAAGGACATGGTCAAGAACTATCCACCACCTCTCCCTAAAATATTCCCTTATTCATTGGTTTTGGCACCAATGGATAGGAAAACTCCTGCAACTATTGTGTATGGTTGCATTAGTTCATGGATCAATGAACAAAGCACATAAATCAGATTTCAATATTTTCTTTTCTTTCACTTGTTGGTAGGATAATTTGGTAGCATAAACTTTTCATGCTTCATCCCTCTTGTTTGACCACAATATGGCCACTCACATAATCTATGTGAGAGATGATAAATTCCAATGAATTAGTGAGGGTAAATCAATGGGAGCTAGTTCCACTCATATTTCTCAACCTTTTGATCAATGTTTGAAGTTTTTTTATTGTTTTCAATTTTACCTAGGAGGTTTTCTTACATCTCAAGAGGATGTTGAGGATTTGCTGGAAGAGTTTGCTAAGGTTGTTCTTCACTAGGGTTTTCATGAATTGGTGAGGGATTTTCAATTCCTAAAAATCAAACAAAATTGGATCAAAATAATTACTAATTTGCTATTTAATTCAATTTTTACACTAAAAAACGAATAAAACCTACCTCCTCAACCTTGCAAATCATGGCATCATTTTGATGATGACTTGATCAATTCTACAATACATGCATACTTTTTGTCACTTGTGGTCTATTGTTGGACATGTGAGAAGCCAAATTTAAATGAGCCAAGCCTCTTTGCAATTTTGATTTTATGTCAAAAATAACATGAGTGCATTATGGATTAGTAGTGACTAGTCTAGGCTCGGTCACTACCAAGCCATAATATGTTCATGTTATGTTCTAGATGGACCAAAAAGTGGTTGTGGCCACTTTCTAATCCCCCATCTCTCTCCACACACTTGCCAATCAATATTCAATACAATGTAATGTATGCCAAAGGTGGTGGTGTTGTTCTTGCCACCAAGATTCAAATCATGTTAGGATATTATTGTTGAGTGGTTATGTTGGGAATGAAATTCCCCATTTGTGATCTCAACAATTCATAACTCCAGATAAAAAGCGTTTGCCTAAAAAAAACAATTTAAAAAAAAAGAAAAGAAAAAGGCTACACACTTGCTATTCGTTTTGATAACTAGGCAGTATCTCTCATGTCAATAGATCTGCCAAATTATGATCGACAACGATTAAAAAAAATTACTCTTGAAGCTCCACAAATTTTAAGATATGAATAAGCGTGCCCTCTACCTAGAGTGATTTGGCAGAGATTATATGGAGCTCAAACTTAAGGACTCCACCACTTATACTTTGTTCAAAAGATTGTGCAAAGCAATTAATCCGTTCATAACCAAAACAAATTGTATGTTACTGCAAGAATTTCATATCTCTGCTGTTGTGATATAGAAAAAAAAATAAAAAAAATTAAGAGATGAGGTTGGGATAGTGCTTCGCATGAATTTGACGGAATAGATATCTCAATTTTTGACATTCAGTCGAAAAGATTTCAACCTAAGATTCCTACCATAAAATCTTATAAATGATATAAAATCTTTCATTATAATTTTTTTTGTTTTTTTCCACTTGACACATATCTGGTAAATACACAGACACCTTTCTCTAACTTTCCTACCAATCTGCTGAAAATGGCAAATGGCATTGGACCCTGATGTGTCACAGCAGATTCATGGCGTTCTGAAGTAAAAAATACGGAATGTTTAGCATTTATAAAAGGCAAGAGTTAAAAACGTGACAGATTTCCCAGAACCTTTAACTATTAATTTATACCCTGATACAACAGCTGAAGAGGCTGTAGAGAATGGAGCAGGTCTTACTGTTTATGGTCATGGTGAAAACGATTTTGGCAGCACCTCGGATGGGGCAGCGCCTCGTAGGGAACAATGGACTTCAAATACATCAGCTACCACTTCCGTCCATATACATTTACATTCCTTGCTGCTCCTTCAGAGCCTCGGCAGCACTTAGCGCGCCGGCATTTATCCCGTCACCTCCTGCTTGTGCACTTTCTTCTTTATTGCTGCCCATTGTTTAACAATCAATTAAACAACTAACTTCACTATAATTCAGCAAGTGTTAAAATGTTAATTTGAGTGAAAATTGGCAATTCTAAGAGTCACGGGAACCACAGCAAAACTGCCACCAGCGCAGTATCATCCTGCCACCTCCTGGCAGTGGAACAGACTTATATGATTGGTGTTTACTTTTCTTAAGAAAGAGATGACCAATAATTTTTAATTAAATTAATAAAAACTATTAGGAAGTACCTCTAAAACTCTCACATTTATAAAGTTTAATCTATTGTCACTTGTTAATCTAAGTGTTTAGTTCAAATGATTATACGAAGAGTAATTGTTATGTAATTGTGAGTATTTGTCTTTTTGTAGTTGGTGAGTATCTATCTTTGTAGTATTGTAATAAAATTATTTATTGTTTGGTCAATAAGATGAGTCATGATATAGGGATTTAGAGGTAGATAAAGAATTTGTTGTCTAGTTGATAGATGAGTTGATATGGTATAGTGGTGTAGAGGTAGGTCAAATAATAGTTTGAAATCCACAGACTCTTTCAAGTTGAATCTATCCCAATGTTACTATGTCGGTGAAGATTATAGTAGTAAAAACTAACTTCGACCCCAAATTTAATTCATACTATTCATAACTTCATAGTTAGAATTGAGGTTGTTCATTAGAATAAATAATTGAATGATTAGTTGATTTTAAGTTTAATAGTCAAATCCCACAAAACAGTTATAATTGAAATGACTCAATACCAAATAAAGACATTAGAACATTCTAGCTCTGAAGCCAACAACACTATGAAGAAACACATGTTGGTTTATGTACAAAATGATAGAAGATTCAATGTGCTTTGAGATTATTATGATGATACATCATCGTACAAAGAAGAACCTATGAAGAAACACATGTTGGTTTATGTACAAAATGATAGAAGATTCAATGTGCTTTGAGATTATTATGATGATACATCATTGTACAAAGAAGAACCTGATGAGTTATAAATATACGGTGTTTCATTAGAGATAATATCATATGAAAATATTTCTAGGTTTTGAACATATGGTATTTGATGTGCAAGATTCTTTAAATTGGATGCATTGCAATCTATTATATCCTTAAAGTTTTCCCTCTCCATTCTAGATTATAACAACATATAGGGTACAACTAAAACCTACTTTGTTGTTGAAGATCCAAATCCCTAAATTCTTTATCTTCTTTAAAGTCAATCAACGGAACTGTATTAGAAACAATCATTTTACCATCAAGAGATTTATGTCTTTCGCTTTTTAAATACATAAAAATAAAGTAAACAATGTAAATACAATAATTATTAAATAATGTTTTCATCTTGTCATGATTTGACGACCAAGTGATTTCTCACTACAACGTTTTTATAAATTGATTAACTATTATTGAAAATGTGAAAAATTACCTTAAGTTTTACGGATTTCATGTAACATTGCATTTAAATTCATGTATGTAAAGAACCTTGAAAAAAAAATTATTCTTTTTACTACAAATAGATATATTTTATTTTAATTCAAAATTATTTAATATTTATTTACTTAAAATAATCTTAAAGAAGTCAAAATAATTATTGTGTTAGCAATGGTAAGCAAAAGAAATCAAAATAATTGTTGCATTAGCAGACTTGGAAGAGATTCAAGATCATAAATACACAAGCACAAGATTCAATCTCGAAAGAGATTAATGATTACTTACCATTTGTCATATTGAACAAAAAAAAATCAGTTATGTCAGTTAAAAAAACAAAAAAATACAATTAAAAAATGTCACTAAATCATTAATTGATTTTTTTAATATTTTTGATTAAAAAACTTACAACTTTAACTCTATAGAATGTAAATATTTATTTTACACCAAAAATTATAATCTTTGATACGGATTGTATTTTCCAAAATCACAGATTTATGTACATAGGAAGTAAAAAAATTCTACATGCATTCATTTTGTCAGGCTTGTCTCTTCAGTACTGACAACTATTAAAGTGGAAGAAAATTGGCTTTTTAGAGAATTCGGCAAGTAACAGGTAATGCTGTTCCTCTTCCACCAGATTAGCAGATTGGCTAATCTTTCACAGCGTACAGTATCATCTTCTATACATGCATTTACTGAAGAATATTGAAAAGAACTTTAAATCCAGAAGCATTATAATTCATTTAATGTTCCATCATAGTTGAGAAGATTACAGTTGGATTTGAGTATCACCATATGTATGTTCATTGGTGTAATAGTAGAAAAGAATTATAGATATTTAATTTAGAACATATTTATTTTGGAATGTGATTAAAATTGCTAGTTAATGAATTGCTGTAGTCAAATGAGGCTATTATACATAACTACAAGTATATTAGATGAAAATGAGTTTTAACAAGAAAGACAAGAATAGAACACGACAACAACACAAAAATAAAGATAATTGAGAACATATAACTAAATATCAATTCCAAGATGTAAATATTAATATAAACTTATACAAATACTATATAAACACACAAAAAAAACTTCACTTCAAATACTAATCACATCAATAATTCAATCATTACAATTATTATTATTATCTTATCAAAACTTGTAAACCTAACTTAGACTTAAACTGCAAAATTTAAAACATTCATTAAAGATATAAAATTACATTTGTCATATATTATAATAACATACACTAACTATTAACACAAATTGTCATTTCTTCTTTACAATGAAAGAGACTATTTGATGCTAGAATAGAATAGAATAAAATAAAATAAAAGAATTTTAACGTCCACGAAACCAAAATACCCTGCAAGACTAAAAAATAGCCTATAAGACAAAACATCCTATGTCAAATCTATCCAATAGCCTATAAGACATGACACCCTATGTCAAATCTAGATCCATATTGTATGCACAGCTTCCACCTACTACAAAGTTAATTACTTTTCAAGCTGAAGCGTGAGAGACTTAAAAATAGAATAGAATAATAGAATATAATAGAATAACATACACTAATTTTAACATGAAGTGTCATTTCTTCTTTACAATGAAAGAGACTATTTGATGCCATACTTATTTATATAGAATATAATAGAATAGAATAAACTAAAAAAAAATTAACGTTCACCAAACCAAAGTACCCTACCAGACTATAAATAACCAATAAGACAAAACACCCTATATCAAATCTATCCAATAGCCTATAAGATAGGACACCCTATGTCAAATCTATCGCTACTGCAAGCACGGCTGCCACCGAGTACAAAGCTCATTACTCTCCAAGCTGAAGCGTCAGCGGAAGTAGGTACATTTAATTTTGTGGGTTTTAGCAATAATAAATAGCGGAACAGGAGTGACATCTCCAACAGTGACAAAAATTCCACCAGTGACAAAAATTCTATGACAGACGTCACCATCAATTCACTTGACGCAACCGTCACCTTTGTTCATCCAATTCAAACAAAAATTCCAAATTTGTAATTAATAAGCAATGATTAAGTATCTCTTGTGGGATTAACTTCTGCTCACTAGTCATTTCCATGCATTATCGTGAGTTACGGAGAGATTCATAAGACAGAGAGGCCAAATTAGAATCTAACAAGAATGAATCAGAATATAGATAGCAGAGTACAGACCATTAACATCTTTCAATGCGTAAAATTGATCGATTTATGGATGTTTTAAATTTCAAAGTGTGGATTCTATTATAACTTGTAATTGATACAACTGATTATGCTGCAGACTAACTTCATAACTGAACATTTGCATTTGTTGCTACATTTTCCTCACAAGTACACCTAATAGAAAATATCAATCTTTAAATTAATCCCCAGGTGGTCGCTTAGCATGAGAATGTTTGTTGCACTGCTTGAGCCAGTTCTTCCACGCTTAGTTTACACTCAATTCCAATCTGCACAAGAATTCACTTATCAGATCATAGAGTTCAACAGTAAACAGTTGGTGTCATGTAGCCAATGTACTCACATAGCCACAATGCACCATCAGTAAGTAAAATAAGTAAAATAAAAAAGTTGATGATAATAGTATGGATTGTTTTTAGATTTGATAGTGTAAGTTTTTTTTTTGACATCGCAGATCAAATTCAATGATCTATCATAAGAAATCAGAAAGGAAGAGAAGATAAATCAAATTCTATTTCTCTTCTCTTGCTTTCTTATTTCTGATAATAGATTATGGAGTTCGACTCAAAAGATAAAAAAAAAAAACTCACACAATTAAATACAGAAATAATTCATACCACTATCATGAAGTGTAAAAATTATGTTCCTGCAATAAATCCATGATAAGTTTTCTGTTACCTTGAGTGTAAAAGAGTTAAGGACAGTATTATCTATGGTGCTGATGTTGAGATGTAATATTTCCAAGGAGAGATTCTCGAGGGTCTCAACTAATTTGAGGATATGGCCAGGCATGTTAGGTGATAGAGTTTTCAAGAGAGCGTTTGAGCCAACAATCTTAACTTCCACATCGGCCACACTAGACGTAGAATTTGCCACCAGCTCTTTGGCCGTCTCAAAACTTGGGTCCATGAAAGGGGGCTGAATCCTGAGACGATAAGAATTACTAGACTGTGGGGTTCTGGGGCTGATAGGTAATGGCAAAGACCTGGGGCTGAGTGCTGCTGGCCTTGGGCTGGAGCAGGGCAGAGGGCTCAACACTTCTGCATACGCTTTTCTCTGCTTTTTGGATTCCAATGACTGCAACAGCTGCTGTAACTCCTTGATGAATTCAATCACTCCACCTATGATCGATGCTTGATCACCCTGAACAATTTATACTGCTGTTACAAACCCAAACAAAATATGGTTCTCTTTATATACGAATTCAACAATATATAACATTAACCCTTGCACTTGTAAAGTTGATGAATTATGATCATCAAGTTTCCAGTCTTAATGTGATTGATTTCGAAAAGCTTGTCAAGGTACCAATAATTTGATGAATAAAGAACAGTTCTAATGAAGAAAGAATAGATACATTGAAGACAAAAATTTGTAAATCTAAGCTTGTCAAGATGCCACTAAATTGATGAATAAAGAACAGTAGTAATGAAGAAAGAACAGATACCATTGAAGACAAAAATGTGTAAAGTTACGCTTGTCAAGTTGCCAATAAATTGATGAATAAAAAACAGTAGTAATGAAGAAAGAACAGATACCATTGAAGACAAAAATATGTAAATTCAAGCTTGTCAAGATGCCAATAAATTGATGAATAAAGAACAGTAGTAATGAAGAAAGAACAGATACCATTGAAGACAAAAATATGTAAATTTAAGCTTGTCAAGATGCCAATAAATTGATGAATAAAGAACAGTATTAATGAAGAAAGAACAGATACCATTGAAGACAAAAATATGTAAATTTAGGGTTTACATATTGGATCAAATAAGAGACAGAACTAAATAAAGTGAAAAATAGCATATAATAAAGGTGTGATTTTCGTATTCAGTATGAAAATAATTTGGAAGTGGGCGTAAATGTGTTATTTGAGGAGGTAAGGTTTCACAAAACTATTAGTTGAAAATGTATTAAAAATAAGCTCTTGAAAACATGTTAAAGATGATATTCTTGAATTTTTTTTATTTTTTATTTTTATTTTTCGTCTCATAGACGTCATTAAAACTCCTCCTTTCAACAATGTGGATTACTAAATATAATATAAAACATAGAGAATGAGATGGAAAATAATAGGAATATGCTCAATTGTGCTGCAAGGAAGAAAAATGGTATAGGAAATATAGATTGTATTACTCTTTGAACGTAAAAGCCCGGCATGAGAGAACGTAAGACAGCCAAATGTTCGTTCATCTGCTTTCTTCTGTTTCGCTCGACAGCAATGTGTGTCATGCGTTGGCCGTCAGCTCCTTCTTCTGCTGCCACCGTCTTCAGACGCTTATGCTTGGGATTGTCAGTGGTTTCTGTTTCAGAGTCGGAGAATTCTGAGAGATGTGTGGGATTCATCTCTGCTTTGGCTTGGAAGCTCTTGGATTTCTGCAGGAGAGATTCACATATTTCTGATTTAAGCCGACATCGGCTTGAGAGTTCGGATGCAACTGAATATAAAGGTCTGTGTGGCATAAGTTTGGTGTGTAGAGGCTCTGAGGCGCCCTGTTGTTCGACGTTTGAGAGTGCAAAACTATTACTAGAGTATGGCTCTAGCTCGGGCTCCTGCTCCAGAATGGGCAGTTTTAGTTGAGGGACTTGGACCAAGCTATTCTCTGCTTCTCTGTTGTTGTTACATGTGCTGCTGCTCTCTTCTATCAGACTCATGAATTTGGAAGCCTCCTGTGGAACTTCTAAGAAGTCCAGAATGCCAAACAAGTCTTGTGCACAAGTAGTAGCCATGCTGCCCTGAGATAACTGGGAAGTGAAAATATCACACAGGATATCTCCCATGGAAGTTGCTTCCTGCTCCCCCCTAATAACGCCTCCTGTTGTGATGCACTCTCTGGATTCTGTCATGTCGGTGGGAAATGATTGAGATATTAGGCTGTTTGATCTCCCTCTTCCCTGCAAATTTAAACGTCTTCAATTAGTTTTTGAAAGACTTGAAAATACAACATACCGGCGATTTAAAATCTACAGTTTGAAATACAGTAAAAATGGTAAATATACACTCTATCTTAAAAACCAAAATTTGGAAAGCATGTGCTGATAAGTGCAGCAGGATGGGGCTAGGCCCTGCTTGAGCTCTTACTCTTACTAGTTTGCAAGATCTAGAAGCTAATTATTGAATTGCAGCAGTGAAATCTGCAGTAAAATGGTCAAGCAGGACTATAGGAACTCCCAATTCTCAGGGCTGCTTATATTTCATAGATTGAGTAGTACTATCATGTCTATGAATAGTATTATTTAAAAAACAAAAAAATAATGGAAGTGTTGATAATGGATATTAATACAAAAAATTTACATAAAAATTCACACAATCTGATTTAAAAACAGTAAGTTTGATAAAAAAATTCTCACACAATCTAATCTAAAAATAACAATATTACAGATATTAACTGTCGATAAAAAAAAACTCAACAATCTAATCTAAAAATAATAACAATATTGTAGACATTGACTCTTGATAAGACTAAACGTTGATATCTGATATCCTTAAGTGGTGATAAGACTAAACAACTCACAAAAAATGCAGCTTCTGCTTCCGCTTCCCCCACCATATCCAGAGCTCTTTGGCCAGAAATTGTTCTGAAATAATGATATCACAGATCACAGCTCTCTTCCTGCATTCACAACTCACATTTAATCTTTCTAGCACCCATTTCCAAAAAAGTGTTATAAAGAACACATGCAAAATACTTCTATTTACGTAGAATATAGTGTAGACATTGATGTTTTTACCTTGAAAGAAGCTTTTAGACAGTAGAGGTATCTGGCATCAAGTTAATAGCTGACGAATTGTCTCCTACAATAGAGTAGCAAAGAAAGGAGAGGAAAACACTAAACAAAATCGGCAATGATACTGCAGCCCAGCAAAAAGGAAAGATAACCCAATTCAAAGTGAAAAGAGAGTTCAGGCAGCCAGTGCAGCCTATATTAGGCAAGCCAAGTAGAAATTGACAAGCCGGTCAAAAAAACACAAACTGGGAGACCACACATATCATTGACACGTAAACTTGTTCCAGTACGATACTGAAAGGGTGTATTAACTAAACCAAAATCGAATCTTAAACCTTCTTTCTCAATCATCATTGCATTTTTTTGAATTCTGTGGAGCTTCCATCGACTGAGAATGAAGGTGGGTTGCAGAACGAAATTATTAAAAATGGTTCAAGATCAGAAGAGTACTACCCCCGTTGAAAGTGTTGGGAGGAGGGGAAATTGAAGTGGGGGTTTCAAATTTCCGTTGTAGAGGGGGTACGGACAGAGAGGTGCCAGCCATATATTTCTGTAGCACTGTGGGCTGAGCTTGACTCACATGGGCAGGGGACAGAAACACAAACTTTTGCAATTTCCAAGGCAGTCTTACAGCACTGTGACTCCTCCAGTGTAAATCTCCATTACATATACAATGTACAAGTTGCAGATGATTTGGTGGAATGTAAATATTTTTTCTTTTTCTAAGGATGGTGCAGAGATGAATTTATGTCACACTGTTCCCGTGCCTAGAAGTGAAAAAGAATGGACAAGAAACCAATTGTAAGTGCATTGAATCAAGAGAATGAGCAGTTGATTTCACAACAATTATTGCTCCTCTGATTCCTCTGCTCCTTCAAGTGACCCCATTTACTGTTGCCCATTATTATTGTCATAACTTTTATCAGCTACCTTCTCCCCTTCTCTGCTACACAAATCCAATAGCTCTTTCTCAATATCATTCCCTTCATTAATATATGCAGGAAGCCTTTCATGTTTTGTTACAGCATTAAAGAATATGACGTTTGCACAGTTGAGCTGTTGGTTTGTGTTGTGATGGTCTGTATGATGTGGAGGGTACGAACAATACAGGCATCTTCCCATGTGAGATTGGACATTACGATGGCGATGGACTTCATTCGTTCCCATTTCCTCCAAAATTTCCACGTTCTTTCTTTCCTTTTATCTTTGGAGGAATTTATATCATCTATGAGTTCGTTTGGCTATCTTATAAGGGACGTCATATCGGATGTCTTTCATATATACGTTTGTACAATTGATTTGTTGGTTTTATTGTTATGGTCTGCATGATGTGGAGGTTACGAACAACATAGGCATCTTTCCATGTGAGATTTGTCATGGTGATGGAGTTCATTCTTTCCCATTTCCTCCAAAATTTCCAGGTTCTTTCTTTTCTTTTATTTTTGGAAGAATTTATATCATCTATGAGTTCGTTTGGCTATCTTTTAAGGGACGTCATATGGAACCTCTTTCATGTATACATTTGTATAGTTGATTTGTTGGTTTTATTGTTATGGTTTGCATAATGTGGAGGTTACGAACAACAAAGATGGCTTTCCATGTGAGATCTTCATTGCGATGGCGATGGAGTTCATTCTTTCCCATTTCCTTCAAAATTTTCACATATTTTATTTTTTAATTAGAGAATTTTATATCATCTACGAGTTCATTTGACTATCTTATGCGAGAATGTCTCTCATGTTTTGTTACAACACTAAAGATTATGATGTTTGTACAAGTGATTTGTTGGCTTTTGTTGTTTTAGTTTGTATAATGTGGAGGTACGAACAATAGAGGCATCTTCCCATGTGAGATTTGTCATTATGATGGCAATGGGGTTCATTTTTTTTGAGCATTTCTTTCAAAAAAATTGGGTTCTATTTTTTAGTTTTCTTTTTATTTTTAACGAAGGATTTAATATCATCTACGAGATCGATGGCTACACTAGTATATGGTGATATCTCTTCAGCTAGGAGTCAAGGATTGAGGGGTATCTATTGATATCTCTTTGACTAGGAACCAAGGGTCGAGGGGTATCTATTGATATCTCTTCGACTAGGAGCGAACAATTAAGGGATATCCATTCCACCAAAGTTGTTCAGGTTATGATTGTGGCCTCATCCCTTATATAACACCTTTGAGAGTTTTGAACCTTGTTGGAGAGCATAATTAAGAAACATACCATCACCCTCACCAATTATACACAATCAACAACCCTTTGTTTTTTTTTAGTTTTCATTTTTAGAAGCCATTGAATTTTATATAAGCCTACATAAAATTATGGAATGATTTATTTTATTTAATATTATTTAAAAGTATTTTTTATTGTTATTGGGTTCATGAAAATTTATTCAATTTTTAGATGGTAGTTTATTAATCTTATAAAGAGTCTCCTCATTGAAACGTGAAAAATTAAATATTCCATTGGAATATAATATTATATGTTTGAAATAAAAATACGAATTCTCTTTCTCCTCGTACGGCTAAATTAAAGTCGTGGAAAGTGGAAAAATATTAAGTGTTTGAAATCGTGAAAACAATTATGAAATTGATTGCCAATAATGAGATGAAATACATTTTCCCCAACTCTTTTACTCACATTTAAACCATATTTCCATCACATGTTCATTTCATTCAATCCATAATTATAGAAGAGTAATTCACACCCTATACAAATAAATTAGGGTGAAACAATGCAATTAATATATCTAAATATTAAATCTTAATTATTAATAAGATTGATAAAATTATTTAAATAAATGATTGAATTTGAATAATTAAATTAATATTTTCACCTTAGAATTTGATGAATATTTTGTTGTATTAGATGTTAACAATGAATTGTTGATTTATTAGAAATGTAAATAGTATTAGAGAAATATTTTTTATTAGTATTTTTGTTTAATATATTAGTTCATTTGTGTAATTGTAGAATAGACATTCACAATTATAGATTTCAACACTACAAATAGAATTGATCTTTATAGAAAATGAATTTTGGAAATTTCTCACCTTGATGTTTATAACATGTGTTTGCAAAAGGACAATGTTAATTGACATTATTTATGAGCTTGTTAGAGTATGATTGTTCTCGCTTAGTCAAACCCATGTTCTCGATTTAATGGTTTAGTGAAAATGATCAAAGACAACAAGTACACATGAAATGGTGCATAAGATGTTGATTTAAGTGGATGATGCAATGCTAATGCTTTATGATGTGCTTGAATGATAATGTTATTTTGTTCAAATTGATGGTCCTTTATGGTTTAAAATGAATTAGGGTTTGTCCTTAAATATAACTTCATAACATACAAGTTAATGGATTTCATGCTCAAGTAGGCACAAAATAGTTAATTGTGGGGGAGTTGGCTTGGACCCATAATTTAAAATTGAATTTGAAAGTTTTGGGATCATTTTTGCACTCAAAATCAACTTGAGTCAAATCCACACTCATAGAATGTCAAGCCCTAAATTTACACATAGGGAAAAAACACAACCAAGATTTTTTTTTGAACAAATCACATATAAACATCATTTGCTATTAACTATGCACACACATAACTACTAACTATATGCATCAAACAATGTTGAATGAACATCATTGTAACCGACACGCCACTTGGGAGCGAGGTGTGGGGAAAAATGCGTTCAAGCATACGAGATCCATCACGTACACCCTTCATTAAAGAATAGGTTGGCTCTAAACTAGGTTACTTAAGGTTTAATAGAAGAAGTGGTTATTACTCTAATCTATATTGTCAATATTCAAATTCATCATAAACCTAAGGTTTTTTAACAATGTTAAACATTCTTACACCAACTAGTAAGATATTAGAATTAAGTATAGAATAAGGGATTAATATCTGGTACGAGGATCAAATTAGATATAATATGCATAAGTGAATTCATTTCGTAATTTACCTTTTAATTACATTGCAAGTTACTAAACACTTTTGAAAATTAATTGATATTGATTGAAAACTAGATATCCCCTAATAATTCACACTAATGTCATTATTATTATTATTCAATATAATAATTTGTTACATTTAGCTATGATTGTAAATCCTTAATAGTAATTTTCCTCCAATACTAAAACATGTAGATTTACTACATTATCGTTTACCCATGTGAATAATAATGCTATTAACACTATTCCTTATAATTATTAATAATTCACTTGACAATTATTTTATTATTATAATCTCCATATTCCTATTAAAGTTTAAATCTCAATTGAACAATCGGATAATGGTTATTATTTATTTGAGCCAGAAAATTTAATCTTATCTCATATTAACATTATTAATATAATAATTATTATAAATATTATTATTTCACTAAACAATAACGTTATTATTATAATTACTATTTTTACTAAGAATATTAATATTAATATTACCACTTTAATTATTTATTAATATTTCCTTTTTTATATTTAAAGTGCCATTAATAACATTTTATTATTAATATAATTATTAGTTCCACTACCTTTTTATGTCAATAATATATTAATAGTATACATACTAATTATTAACTTAAATTAACTTCACATTAATATTTAAATATACTACCAAATTGTATTATCGAAGATAATATCACATTAGATTAAAAACCCATGCAATACAGATTTATGAGTTCCATTTAATAATTATTCTCAGATCCATTTATATCTATTTTAGTAATAATATTAATAATGATATCAATCATTGAAGATTTATAAATAACTATTAATATTATCAAATAGATTATAAAACTTGATTTTTTTAAAATTTCATATTGAAACTCCACCCTAAACATTTTTCATGCAGCTCTAAGAGTTATTACCTTATTTTATTTCCCTTTCTCTTCATCTTCTTCATTTTACTATGATGACTAGGGTTTCTACTCCAATACTTTTTTATTTTGTAGGGTATGTGGCTAACGACTTTTTTTTTACCCAAAATTGATGAAACGAAAAGGGTTTTTAAAGGAGATTCTTAGCTTTCCACCAATATAAATTATGCTTTACTTTGAATTTAATAAATAATTATTATTCATTTTTTATTTGAATTACAACTAAAGCCTTGATTGATAGGCTGATTGAAAACTATCTATAGCTTTCAAACGGTGTCACATTTTTTGAATCCGAAACATGTGTCACATTCTATGCTTCACATACTATAGGATTAAAAAAATAAAATTGAATTTCATGAAGTTTTGACCAAGTTAAGGTGGTTAGACATACGAGTTTTTATAGTTTTTAAAAGTTGTAATAAAAAAATCATAATTAATTATTTACTTGGAAAAAAATTACAAAAAAATATGCATCACATCCATACATGAGTCCTCTACTTATATCTAAAATATTATAAAAAAATACTATCATTTTATTGTGGTTAGGGTGGTCAGACAAACACCTACTTCTTATTTTTTCCCTGAAATTTAAGTACTACTGCATTGAAATTTGAAATTTTCACCAAATAGTTTTTTTCTTTTTAAAATAAACCTAGTAGTTTAGAAACTACATTCAATTTTCTACAGATTCTATTCTTACATATTTTTGAAATAATATAGATAACTTATTCAAATTTTTACGTCAAGTTGCTTAACTCTGATTTTTCTGATTTTTTTGCCACTTAAGGGCCTGTTTTTTCCATGATGATCCTACACATACCCCAATATTAAATCTTTGTATATTTTTTTCTTTTTTTTTAATAAAAATTATTACTTACTGATTAGATCTGCAAATAAGAACTGAGATGTTTGTTTTTGGTTTTTATCAAGTTTGAGCTATAGACAAATTGGTAGTTGTAAATAGGGATGAATGGGAGATTTTTGTATTTCACATAGAATTTTCTCAGCAAGAACAAGAATTTTTGAATTTTATATTGAAATGTAAAAAATTCATGTATTTTTTCAATCAAAATGATATTTTTCTTCTAGGCTCTAGTATCATATTACACTTTCAAATCTAAATAACACATTCATTAATACAACCAAACTAACTCATTTTTGTGTCAAGCAAACTAACACATAAATTTTAATCAATCTTCATTATTACTAAAAGGATGCATAATGTTAAATTTCTCTATTATTTTGTAACCAACCATAGCTTGAAATATTTTAGTTTAAAAATATTCCTTCAAATTCTTAGATTTGCTTGCTTATTTGATTACAAAATTTCTAAATACAAATAATACAATACAAGGCCAATATGAATACAATAGATTCATGTAACTGTATTATCATAATCTAAAGTGATGATTTCTAAAGGTTTCCTCCTTAATTTCTATTTGAACCCTACATATTTGAACTCATAATTTATTTCCATTGCAAAACATAGATAACATTTTTTTTATTTCATTGGAAAATAGCTTTAATACAACAATTTTATACACAAAATTTGTTGAAATGATATATATCCATTTTCCTTACAACTACATGTAGAGAAGGGGGATTCATCACCCCTAAGGCTCCAGGTCACGGGAGAGCCCAAGGGAACAAACTACCCTAAACTTCCTTAGGTTGTTTGATGCATGTTTCAAAAATCGGGTGAGTTGGCCTCAAAGGTTTCAGAATACTTACCAGATAGCTCACTATCTGAGGATGACATTGGGAGAACCAAACTCTAGTGCAACGTATTGGCGTCCTATATGGACAAAGGTTTGGAAAACAAACAAAAGTTGCAAAGGGCATATTAATGACCCGACTAGCACAGTTTTACAGTTTGACAAGGAGATTACAAAAAATAGAAAGTAAAACAAGAAGAATACTAGAAACCACTCTAGAATGTAAAAATGAGAAAGAAAGGCAAGGAAAAGGTACCACTCCACCCATGCTTTGATTCTTCACTTCAACTCCAAAAGGGTGAACCAACACCTACACACACGAAAATAGGAAAAATGTTGGGTAGCATTTTGAGGTCTACCTTAGTTAGACCTCCGCTTTGGCGTTCCCACTTCCATGGATAACCAAATATACAAAAAGATAGGGAAAATTGATAAAGGAGAGAAATAGAAAGTACACTATCAAATAGAGTGCAAAGATAATCTGAATGCTACTCTACAAGACACAATGATGCAAATAAAATAATGAGAGAAATATCACCTTTCCTCCTACTAGCACTCAAGGCCGAGAGGAAGAGATGACGCCACACCAAGATAACAGAGCTTCGTCAACTTGAAAATATGGTGGAGTTGCAACAAGAATGTTGTAGAAGCCAAGTAGAGAGCAAGTTTAATGAGCTTGAGAGAGTGAGAGAATGAGCAAGAAGTTGCAAGAATGAAGGAGAGAATGAGAGAATTGCATCCCAAAGTGAATAAGTGAAAGAATGTTAGTTTGTATTCTTGAAAATGGAGGTAATAGGTTGATTTTCATCAGTCAAGGAAGGACAAAAGACTTTAGTTTCATAGCTAACCAGAAATGTAACGCTTCTACAGATTCTAGGGCAAGAATCTTATGAAGGCGTTAGTGCGGTGCATGCACATCCCTGATAGAAATTCCTCCACCAATGCAAAAATACGAGGCCATGTAGAAGGAATAAGTTGATGATGGTGGGTTTGCATCATCTAACTTATATTTTCTAAAGTAAAGGTAAAATAAATGGGGAATTTGTCAAGGGTGCAAATTTGTGCCATTACACTACATAATTACAATATTTTCATTTGCACATTTATAACAGTAACCACATGACTTCTTAAGGTTATGGTTCACTAAACACCCTTCTAAGATCATAGGTACTCATGTAGCTCTCAAAAAATTGTAAGATAATACAAATATTTGTCCAAGGCCATTAGTAGTGCTCACCCCCGACCTTTGACTAGAAAACTAGTCACCCCCGAGCTAGGAGGTCTACATAAGAAACAAGTTATATTCAAACACAAATCCATACAACAACATTAAGAGACAAACACTCACATATTAACACCCAACCTAGGGATTAACACACACATTGAATCTACACAAGATTCATAAGGGGGAGACGAGGTGACATCTCTACCTAATAGGGAAGAACATATAAAGACCTCATAAATAGTTTTTAACATTTTTATTCACATATTACCTTCTCATAGCATCCAAAATATGCATACCCTACACCATACTCCAATAATAAAATGGGTACTCATACCCAAGATCCATGCTCCAAATACAAGATGGGTACTCATATCCAAACTCCACCTTCTGAAAGGATGGAGTCTTCCCCATGGGAGGCTCTCCCTCTCTCAACCCAACATTTGGGGAGCTCCCGAGAATGGAGATATTAGTCCCCATAACACCCACCACAATTGCAACAACACAACAAATACAAGAATTGCTTCAAACAATTACTCACAATCATTTCAAAATTTAACAATTTCACATAAAAGCATACGTAAAGATCTTGAATCCTACCTCTCCAGCTTTCCAAGAAGAAATTTGTAGAAGAGATCCAAGCTTTTTAAAAAAAAATCCTTTGCACAAAAAATACTTCAAGAAAGAACCAAAAATTGCAACCCCAAAGAGAAGAACCCCAAAACAAGCAAAATGGAAGAGATAAATAGAATCCAATCTCTAATCCTCATAAATGGAGTGGTGGAACTTGTCACCTCCTTATGCATACACACACTCCCTCTATGTTCTCTTAAGTGGAAGACTAAATAAAGAAGGAGTCTATTCCATTCCTTCCCAAAAAAAGACTCAACATCACTAAAAAAATAAGAGTTCACTTAAGATCTCTTTTCAAAACATCTCCTTGCATTAAGGAACTTGGATAAAAATGAGGTTGTGATTGGAATTAGTCCATGCACACCCCATAACAACTCCAAACTAGTCACCCTTAAAAATAAGTACTTTTATAGAGAGGTCATATTTTGAGTTTAGTCTAAGATATGAGTTCTATTAAGTACCTAACCCTTGGGTTAACACCCTAGGGGTTTAAAAATTATAATTACATAAAATAAACCTTTTTCCACCCATTTTTGACTCAATTAAATTAAAATCCTAAATTACCCTCAAATATAAAATTTACAAATTAAAAGAAAACTTAAGACATAAGGGCCTTATAATAAAATACATTCATGTTTCAAGCCACTTCACATAAATCACATTACATTAAGACAATAGTCCCTCCAAATGGACTATAGTTGACATTCACAAAGTTTGTCACATTGGGTTCCCTGAAGACCTCTGATTCCATTGGCCATTGAATTTATACCTACACACTCGATTTCACACATTAATATATCCAATGAGATTATATAGTCAAAGCAACTTAAAATAAAACATATATATTCACATCATCAAATCTCCATCACATATATTTAAATCACACCAAAATACTAATTCACAATTATCACAGTCTCACAAATTCATAATCATTAAATTCACCAAAGAGCATTTATTCAATTTTCATAAAGTATACAATTATTCTAATTTCATAATTTCATTTAAAACTCAATAATATTACTCATCCCAATATTGTAATTAACATTCGTGTCACAATTATCTTTTCATCATCATACCATCAATTATTCATCAGTTCTACTTATGCATTAATAATCATCAATTTAACCCAATTACCGACCAAAAAAATAATCATCAATTTAACACCAAATATAAATTCTAATGTCTAAATCATCATAGTACAAATAACATCATAAATGAGGGCAACATAATGTAATGTCCAATAATCAACATGAGAAATACCAAATTGCGTCAATCTAAAAGGAAACAAAGTAGCATACTATCTAGAATCAATAGGTGGGCATCACTTCCTTCCCCCTAGGAATGAGCTTCCTCCTAGAAGTTTCTCAAAGGTAAAGTAAGTAGCCTGATCTAAGGGTAGGAGAGTATGATTCAATTGAAGAATACAATGATCTAAAATAATAATTAAACCTATAATAGTCTCAGTACTTTCTCAAGCAAGCAAAACAACAATCGTCATATGATTAACTCTTGATTTGGCCTTACTCGAATTAGGGAAATGTGTCAAATGATTTAATATGGAATATGAAACTCTACAAAGATCACCTAAAATAAATTATTTCTATCAAAACATACCAAGCACCCTCTGAACTTTGGGCTTATCATGCAAGCTTAACGACTTTCCCAATTCTTCCTAAATTATCAAGAAAATAAATATTCCAGATTCCAAATAGCACAAATGGAACTATTCTTAAGCAACCATTTATACAACACAATTTTCTTCTCTTAAAGACAAAAAAAAAAAACCTTTTATCACTCAAGACTTATATTTACTTATTTAAACTTATAGATTTTCTATTTTAAATGAAGAAAATGTCTCATACTCAGAAACATTCAAGTAGGGAATTTTGTCGAGGGTTTTAACAATTTTTTGAATGTAAGTCCAATCGATTAAGATTTAGGATGTTACATGAGTATAGAGTTAACCCATAGCCATAAGGTTGCTCATTTAAGTTCTAGGAGTGATAAAGGAATCTTATCTTCTTGGAGACATTACCACACCCTCCAAACACTTATTAAATGCGTCGATAAAATAAATTTTAATAGTTTTGGGGTAAGAGAATTCCAAGTTATACTCCTGACCAATGATTTCGAAGACTACCACTACCTAAAAAAATCCCCCTACCACATTCTTTCCATTTTATGTAACCTATTGAGGTTCCTTTCAAAATCACAATTACAATAAAATACTCAAAATACCAAGAGAAAAGAAGAATATAAGGCCTCTAAATAATGTAACTCTCAACAAAACAAGGAATCATTGCTCAATTTTTAAAAGAAATCATAAAAGAAATAAAGTGCAAATGTGGTCCCTGATACAACAATTTTAAATTTAACCAAAATTCAAATGAAAAAGTCCTTGAGGCAAGGTACCATACAAAAAATAATTGGCCAAGTAGCCCAAAACATGAAAATATCTCATTGATAATCCAATTTTTTAAATTGTAATTTTAAAATAACCACAATTTAAGTCAATAAATTTCATAATCGAAGAATTTAACAAGATCGACAGTATGAAGAAGTTGCACCTCAACACCACATTATACATTAATCAACTAATATGAAAGGAAAAAGATGATTTTTAGGTCCCTATTTAAGGATGCTTTCTAAAATAAAACCTTAGCTCAAAAGGTCATTTGTTACATAAGATTTAAGGTAGTGTCAAGATCTTAAAATGTGAGTCCTAGATATACTTATAAATTACTAAAAATTTCCCTGGGAATGTTTCAATCTATGAATGATATTGAAGAGCTGGCTAGAAAGTACGTTAAGTTTTAGTTTCGCATTGATAACGTCGTTCTTTGAGCGGTTCAACAATACAATTTTTATGAAGGAAGGTTTTATTGGGGGTCTCTGCCCTAGAAAATGGGTACAAAAATGTCACGGTTTTAAGGAAATCTTTGATGCCTTTAGGCTTGCACTACAATATTCAAATGAAAACATCTTATTGCGGGCTTTAAGGAAAAACAACAGAAGAGTTTGTAGACTAATGGAGCTAGAAATTAAGACAAGTTCTATGCTTTTTCTTTCCTTCGTTCACACAACTTGCGTCCTATTAATCAAGGCTTGCAGTTAGACCTACAACTGCAGGTAAATTCTTCAAACCGCCCATTGAATAGTGGTTGAAAAGATCATAATCAAGGTCTTGATGATCATCAGGTTGGCATGCCTTCTTTTGCAAGGGCTACGACTTGGTTATCATTACACTTGGAGCCAAGGGGCAATGCTCAGAGCTTTGTGGTGAGAATTTTTTTGCATACAGAAGGCATGGATGAAAATTCAACAAATAATCAAGTGGTCGTCGACAGAAATCACTATTAGCATTCTTGTCTTTCATAATGGGTCTTTTTGAGTTATTTTTTGGGTTTAAAATATGTGTACAGGTTGTGTTACAACTCATTCTAAGTTATTTTGTAAGGGTTATTGGGTCTTTGCTTGGGCTTTTAAACATTTCATCTATGTATGGGTTGGGCAAAAACTCATTTTGAGTTGGTTTGTAAGGGCTAGGTAAATGTTCATTTTTAGGTTAGTTTGAGTCAATGCTGCATTTTGAACTACCAACATTTGTGTTCAAACAATGTAATTGGTCTATGCAACCATCCTTTTGTTACTGGGGTGATAATTGGAGGTTTTCTTACTGGTTCTTTCCTACCAGTATGCCCCCCTGAACCAGTTTTTGTAAAATTAAAATATTTATATAATAAAATATTAGTGGCTTGCCACTTGCCAAAAAAATACTAAACAATATTTTATAGCTACCAATTACAGGCAAATCTTTAATTTGTAATGCTATACCAAATTTCCATATTTCTATCTCACCCAAAGTCCTTTCCAACAAACCAAGGTTTATCTATGTTGGTGTTATTGAAGGATAATTTTGAGCACACTCTACAAGTGCCTAAGGTATCAAACTCTACACGAGGTTTACTAATAAAAAAATAATTAAACATCTTTGAGTGAGGTATCTTATGGCACTCTAGATTATATAGCTAGGACTTAGCCATGTGCTTCCATAAGCATGCATAATTACCAAATGGCCCATTACATAACATGCCCAGAGTTCATAGGCTGCTGACCTGAACTCGATACGGAATTTCCATTTGAAATTTGCATGGTGAAAAACAAAACCATTTTTTTTTAGGCAAATCTGTACTTCAAACTTCCATTCTATTATATATGCGCACATAGCCTTCTTTATATGTGGATGATGTTGAACAAGAAATATTATAACTGACACGTCACTCGAGAGTGCGATGTGGGGAAAATGCATTCAGGCGTACAATAGGATCCATCGTGTACACCCTTCATTAAAGAACATGTCGGATCTAAACTAGGTTACTTAAGGTTTAATATTTGAAGTGGGTATTACTCTGATCTATATTGTCAATATTCAAATTCATCATAAACCTAAGGTTTTCTAACAATTTTTAACATTCTTAAACCAACTACTAAGTTGTCAGAATTAAGTGTTGGAAAAATGTGTCTTAACCTTGCAATTACATAAGTTATTGTTGATGCATAAGGTAATGTTCATCTGAAGATGAGAGGGGGTGCGAGGGGGTAAATCTGGACCATTCATTATTATGACTTAGATCTGACGGCCAATATTTTATTAGCTTGACTTTCCCTAGAAGGTAACCTATTTATAGGTGGGATTATGTTATGGTTGTGTTGTGATCTGTTCCGAAGATACGATAAGCAGTCGTATTTAGCTTTTGGATCCTACGGATTTGGTGATACTCTGTGAAGTTTTCTCTTACAGTGTCTGAGCTAATCTTTGTGATTTCAGATAATATATTGGGCAACTTTTAGATTTATTAGTTTTTTTCTCCCAAAAGGGTTCCCCAAAAGTAAAATTCTTTATGTCAACATATGTATGATATTTATAATCATTTATGTTTTAATTTTTACAATTGTTAAGATCCTCAATTTTGTATTATTCTCCTCTCAAGATTAGTGTAGGAAGTTGTTCTTCTACCTTATCTTCCTTACATTAAGTATATGATAAGGGATTAATATTTGGTATGAGGATCAGGGGTGACCCTTTGGTGAAATGGTGGGGCTTCTTGCCTATAGTGCCAACAACCAAGGTTCAAACCTCATGGGGTTAATCTCTACCGTGTCAATAATTGAGGGGCCCCCAAGATCTTATATCTTGACTTACTCACAGGATGTGGAGTGGGGCATTTGCATTCTACCTAGGGGGCACATCCCTGGTTTGAATTATTTATGGTGGGTAGCACAGATTTGTGGGCAACAGTCATAGAGTAGGAATGACCATTAAAGAAGCTACGATAGAGGGTTAACACTATGGAGAAGTGACTGGAGGTAGAAAGAGTTGGCACAAATGCAAGCTCAGTTGGATGATAAGATTGGGACTCTTTGGGAACCCACCACACCATGGGAGCTAATACAATCCCACTGGGAAGAAGGGCTCCTAAACATCATAACCAATGAGAGGCTTGAGCTAGATCTCAATTAGATACTGGGTGATCCCACAAAGCTAGTTTACAATTTCTGGGAGATTCTGATTTTTGCTGAAATCACATATTTTTAGAAAATATAATGATTTAAGCCTTAAAAAGTTCTATTTAAATCATTCCAATTAAAGAGGGTTTGATCAAACTACTTTAAATCAAACCCCCTTGGATAGAACTTCGCTAGATTTAAACCATACCTATAACAAAGTCTCCTTTACACCTATCAAAATGTTGATAAAAAACCACTTTTGATTTACCTTTTGGGGGATCAAATGAATTCA
>VDFB02280246.1:0-18923 GCA_007258455.2 Sequoia sempervirens | reverse complement strand
TAGGCTCCAAGGTACTTTTCGATGACCACCCACCCCCTCACTTAAGTTATAAAGTTATTTTATAAAAATAACTTAAGTGACTGATAAAAAGCAAATATTAAGTAATCCAACCTTAGGCTCTCCAATGCCACCATAGAAATAATACTATCAAGAACACTATGGGCTTGAGACCAGTTTTCCCGAAATAGACTTACTATAAATAGCAACTGCTAAAAATAGTAAGTACTTACCAAATATCAAACTGTCACAAAACATTAAAGCTCACCAGACAACTTCCACACATTGCCCAAAAAAGAAACCCTACACTGCACTGCCGCCAAGAACAGTTACTAAATACAGTACTTACTAAAAGTAGTGAGTGAGTTAGAACCGAACTAGCCCAAAGAAGGACATTGAAAATGGGGACATTATAGTATGCCCTTCCCAAAGATTGCTTGTCCTCAAGCAATGTCAATACAACCTTGCAACCAACAATTCGATCCACACTGGATCCAAAAATGATCCCAGGGTCCCAAGTCAACTTAGGAGATTTGTAGCACCATCTGCTCAAAACACTATCCTGTGAGGTACCAACACAAGAGACCTCATGAAAACCTCCAGTAGGAAGAGTAATCAAATAATGCATAAACTGGATCAACTCCTTGAAGAAATGCTCCTCGAGAGAACCAAACTGATGTGCCACAGGAGTAAACTCTAGAAAGTTAACACGATAGCTGAACTACAAAACAGTATGATCCCGAGTTCCAAGTTAGTCTCACAAAGGAACCACCATGTTGACGTTGTGCTACTTTGATCCTAACTGTCAAACCAACGTGCCCAAACTGCTCTCCCCTATCTTGGACCCCCAAAGAGTAAAAATCATCAAAGCCCATACTAAAGTACCTGAAAGGATTGAAGTCAATGCCATGAAATATATCCTGCCAAGGCAACTCAGAGATGACTAAATTAGTAAACTCACCAACAATCATAATCTTGGACAACATAAAAAACTCTCTGCCCAACTATAAGAGATAAACTTCGGCATCACACCTCATGATGCCCCAAATATGAAGCAAGTCAATCACTGCTATATCTTCGAAATCAGCCAACCAGGAGATATTTCTGTTGTTGCAAACCATAATCATAACATCAACACCCAACCTCCAAGTGTCAAAAGAACAGTTTCAAACACACCAACACATCCAAACCACTGCAATCATTACAACATCTTCTGAAATAATGCATATCATCTCCAAGAAGTAACTGCAGTAAGCGTCACTCACTAAAGTGGAAGCAATAAATGAATGAATTGTGTCCGGAAAAACACTCACAGCCACTTGCCCCAAAGCCTACCCAAATTCAAAATCAGTCTACTCATCGAAAAATGTCACCATAACCATCAGAAAAAAGTAAAGGCAGCAGTAATCAAACTGAGATCCTACTGTAGACATAGGGGAGATGAGTATGGGGGTAGCAACAAAATTATCTCCTCGGATCAAATCACCTCTACCATCCAGCCCCAACCATGAACTACTCAACTGTTGGACTGAAGGAACCATCCTACTCATCTGCTGATCCGAATCCGAAGTCATGCACAAGCTGATTGGGAAGTGGGCAGCGGTACTAATACTGGAAGTTGACCCACTACTCCAATCCTAAGACAACACCTCATGATTGGAAACTGCACTTGGGTCCCAAATCTTGTAATCAAATAATTGATGAAGATGGAAATAGGTTGCCGGTCCAAATGTGGACATATTTGTGGGATTCTCAAGGTCCCTCTGCAAATTATTTAGCCTTTGAAAATAATTTTGTGCAAGATGTTTTGCAAAATCTTGGCCTTCAACCAAAGAAAAGAATATTTGAGAAAGTGATCAAATTCCTTAGGCCATTGCAGTTTGGTCCTGAGAAGGAGATAGACTATAACTAGGGAGATTGGTATCTACATACAAATTGTACAATCTTCAAGGTTTATGGTACCTCGGTACAACCCTATTATCTCCTAAGGTTTGTATTAGATAGGTTGGCACTTATCGAGATAATGTGGCAACTAAATGAATCAGATAAGTTTCATTTTAGGTTGATCAAGAAAGGATCACTCATCCCTGCTAGGATGCATTTCTTAGATTTCACAATCACTGCAGAGGAGGGATTAGGGGTTTTACCTTGTATGCTACAAAGTTATAGAATGAAGGTGGATGCTGCAAGGAATTGTGATCTTGAGGGTTATATAAATAAAATGAGGCCGAGAGCAGGGAGGTCACAATATTATCACAAATTCCATGCCTCTGATGATGTGATTAGAAACCTTCAGATAGATGAATTGGTAAAGGAGAGAAAGCAACGTTCGATATTTATAAGCCAGACAGAGGAGAAGAGAAAATTGACAAATCCCTCCTATAAAGGTGCTTTTGCTGATATTTCAAATCTGTTTGAGAGGATGGAAAAAATGCTCAATAGTTTTGATAATTTTTCATTCTATAATAAACGCCCTCTTGAGCAAAGATCTAGTGAAAAAGATGTTGAACAATCAATTCAGCAAGAAGCACTACTTGCTCAATCATCAATGCACCCTGTAGCTGCCCCTCAGATGTCAACTGTATTAGACCATTGGTTGACTATTCAATAAACCCTAAAGAGATGATGGAGAGTAGGCAGGAAGAAGAAGATGTTGCTGAGAGCATGCTTGGTGATGAGGATATGGATCAACACTTTTCCCCCTCCCCACATTGATCAAGGAAATGAACAAGTGCCTGCTAATAGGCTTATATAGGATCTTAATGATCCAAGTATAATTGCTAATGATGTTAGATCCTTAGCATATAGTCACTTTATGACTAATGACAATTTTGTAACCTCCAAAGGATTTAAAGATTTTGTTATAAGAATTAAAAAAGGAGGAATTTCATGCAAAATTAAATAAGGCAAAAGAAGGGGTGCATCCTTCGCAATATGAGGAAATCACCAAGCAAGTCCTCCAAGAGATGGACTTTACTCCTGAGGAAGGAAGGAGAATTGTAAAGGAAAGTGGGCTACTTTTGTTACCTGAATGGGATATTGCTTCAACAATTGCCCTTGACACTATAAGAAACCAGGATGGGGAAGCATTTACATTAGATGAGCATGCTTAACAGGTTTACTTTGGATTAGGTTTCAGCCCAAGAATGGAAACCCTAGCAATCTAGGCAATGGCCCCAGCCGCTGAGAAGCCATGTGTAGCAGATTTAGTCCAGGAGTTATTTGGAAGCTTGATTGTGAAGAGGATATCTGACACCTCAGCTCCTCAGGCTACATCCTTGGTTGTGCATACTGCCATGTTTAGTGAAGCAACCGCAAAAAGGCAGAAGGCTGAGTATGATAAGCTACATGAGATGGACTTGAAATTACAGAATGAATATAATAAAGTGGTAGCCCATCTACCTAAACCACAAGTTGTTTCTTCTTCCTCGCACCCTCCTAAAACAACAATTACTAAGTTTTCAACACAAGATAGAGAGACTCTGTCTCTTAGAATAAAAGAGCTGAAGGAACAGCTAAAACGAAGCTAGGAAAATGAAAAGTTGGCTAAGGAGGAAGCCAAAAGTATAGCCATGAACATTATTGATGATTTGCTTGGCCATAGGCTTTCCTGTGTGCTACATAAGATTGAAAGTGCTTGGATAACATATGATGGATTGCAGAAAGCATATGTCAAACATATGCAATTACAGACTAGCTTCCAGGAAGTGTTGAACAAATGGATCCTTAGAGCCACCTCCATTAAAGAAATTAATAAGATGGCATCTTTCGACAGTAATGCTCCTAAAAATTTGGCACAAATCATTGAGCATATTGACTTATTGGGAAAATTTTCAGCTTTTCAAGCTAAATTGGATATGCAGTTAAAGGCTAAGCTGAAAATGTTTGAAAGTATGGATCAAGGGGTAGTGCCTACAGTTATGGATAAGTCAGGGATGATCAAGCCTCCGAAAGTGTGGAAGTTTGAATATGCTGATATCATCCCTTCCTTGTCAGCATATATATATATATATACAGATGGTAAGCCAGATTTGGCACTCCTAAATACCTCAATTGATAAATATTCAAATTGGAGTCTAATTTGGACATCTTTGCAAAATAAAGTAGGGCAATAATTGATGCAACATATAATGCCCACAATAATAAGGTCCAAAAATTGTTAAATTTCCCGTGGCCTTATGAGGAAGAATATAATTTGTGGTTAGAAAAGTATATTGAATACGAATCTCAGCGTCTTTTGTCTTTTTGCAAAGGTGGAGGCCTTTTTGTCTCTTGTGATCCAATCAATATTTTCCTCAACTGTTTTCTAAAAGATACGATGATTGTGCACCATCCCCATTATGCTTCATCATTTCAAGATCAACAAGCATCTTCCTCAATGGCCTTTGCAACTGTTTTGTCACTTAGTGAAGGTTTTGTTTCTTTTACAGAGTAGTTGTAACTTAGTTTTGTCTGATACTAGGCTAAGATTGTCAAATGAAAATGTGACATCTGTCCATGGCTTGAAGCTTGTTGCTCCCTTGTTTCTATAAAAGGGAATTCAAAGCCATTTGCAAAGGATCTTGGATTTTTGTAAACAAGGAGTCTATATTCTAAGCCTGTATTAGTCTGGTCTAGGTTTTCAGTGAAGAATTGTGAATGTAATTGTTAATTTTGTATAACAGTACTAGTTCTGAATACATTGTTTCTTATTTTGTATAATTGTGAGCGTATTGTGATAATTTCACAATCAATTGTCTCCTAAATTGTATACTTCATTTCACTTGTGAATACAAATTGATCAAGGATTATTTTTGTTCATCGTTGCAAGTTTTCTGCAAATGAATGTTTCTTCTATAACTTCTATTCAAGTAGTAGATTAAATTGCTATATTAGAAATCTTAAGGGTTTTGAACTAAGTTGTCGATTCTGGTACGGGACTGGGATCGGATACGGGTACGCTGGTATGACAATTTTTTTTCCTCAAATACGGTATGTTTGGGTACGGCTGTATATATATATGTGTGTGTGTGTGTGTATACTTCATCAGTCATTAGTCATCAATTCATCATTGAATCATTGATCAATGGTAGTGATAAAGATAAATGCCAATTGATAGTTCAAATTTCAATATTATGTCATATATCATATATGTCTAAAGTCATGATTCAAATGAAGATCATTACAATTACAAACTTACAATGATAATAGGGATCTGACGATAAATCATCTAGTTATTACAATATTGGATTAATGTCAATGTTTATACTGAAATAAATATTTTATAAATCCACTAAATTGACAAGCAACATTTAAGAAGCTGATAATGAAATAATACCTTTGAAATTAATTTGAAACCCAAGCTAAAACAGATCACAAACTACTGCAACAAAAAAGGATGATTCAAATTAACATTTTCTGCCTGGCAGCACCTTGGGAGTTCCTGGGAGCACCCTTGGAGTGCCCAAGAAGGACCCACAGAGAACTCGGGGCTGCCTGGGCGCTCCCAAGCGCTCCCCAGCAAGGACCCGTGCCCAAACGCTCTAGGAGTGGGCACGCAGGGCAAAAATGAAGAACCCGGTAACATAGGTTTTGAAAGTATACAAGGATTGTTAAGAAGAATGGATTGTAAATTCTGAAAGATATCATTGTGAGGCATTGATATACAAGCTTTCAGAGAATTTGGTTAAAATTTGTTATTCAAGATCTAATTGCATTCTCTTTGACTCTGTGGCCTAGGTTTAAGGCACCAGTCTAAATATAAGTTCTGCTTACATAACCATGGTCATCAAATTAGAAAATCATGTTTCCCTTATTGTTGTAATTTATTTCTTAACATTATTTTATGCTCTTAGAGCCAACAATACATAAAATCTCCAAGAATCTAGCCCATTGAGTGAGTTCCATTTGTAATTCTTGGTCTATCCTAAGAGAGCATATTTGTATAACAATATCTTGCTACCAGTTGTGTATAATTCTATCAGATATTGTAAAGTACTACCCTCCTAGGTTTTGCAGAGCCTAAAGTGCAAAGGAGAAGAGCATAAGAATTGGCTATTCTTTAGATTACTTTAAGAACCTGTTGGAAATCACAAGAAAACAAACCAACAAGATGGAGGTAAATTAGAACTACAAAAAGTGACATTGACATTGGCATTAAAAGTATGTTGGCTATTTGGCTTCTCTAAAAATGAAGATTGTTGGGCAGTAGTAGCACCCAGGTCAAGTTGCTCTATCTCTACATTTCACAACTAAGTTACCCCTTCTTTGTAGTCATTTTGTTTATGCAAAAGAAGGTCAAGTAGAGATGCATGTAAACTAACTCCTCTACCTTTTTGATGCCAATTGTTTGTCCTTCATTGAGTGGATGGAGTATTTTATTCCAATTTTGCTTAGAAGAAGATACATTGGCAACCTATTGAGGCAAAGTGAGAGAGTTAGAGATATAATATTATAAATCAAATTTCAAACTTGAATATAATTATTTCGAAAATGAAAAGAAATTCAAATTTAGAGAGTTTTAGTTTTAAAAAAATTTAAAAAATCTTGTCATAAAATTTTAATTACAAGAGGTTGTAGGTGTTGAAATGTTTGGCTATGGAGATATCACCAATTGTGAGCATCCTTCTTATACTTGTCACAAAGAGTGGAAATACTTTGATTGTTCAAGTGTATAAAGTCATCAAGCTCATTCGTAACTAAATCTCCACAATAGGATATTGGAAGAGTCTAACAAATGCTAGCTTGTACCCTTCACTGACTTACACATCTTTGTATGGTGGAATACTCATTAGCAAAGAAAGGATCTTGGTGTTATGATATTTTTGAGTTAATGCAAAGGCAAGAAAATGTAGTGGGGTGGTCATTCTACAGTTGATGCAAAGGCAAGAAGAAGATGCAACTATTTTTACTTTGGGATCTTGCTATGGTCTTTATTTTCTTGATCATTGAGTCAATGCCATCATATACCTACCCCAAGCATGGCTTATTTGTGTTAGTAAAATGGATTATGCTCAAGATGGGCTTGATGGAACTAAGAAGATATTCTACATGATTCTACCAAGTGTCATCGATGATCATCTACTTAAAAGTCATTGCCTTGTTGTTGGATTGCTTCCATATGGACCAAAGTTGGCTGATGACCATGCTAGAAAGTGTCTCTTGCACCTTCACAAGTCGTCTCAAGATAATTATGTTGTGGGTGAATTGGGTCTCAACAGCTTTTAAAAAAAACTTAAAAATAAATAAAGATAAAAGAAAAACTTAAATTTAAAAAATAAATTACTAAAGTGAAACATAAAGTTGTATTGTTTCACTTATCCTTATAGCTCCAATTTTTAGAATGACTTGAATATGGCTTGTGACATGTGGTGGTTAGCGATGTACATTTGGATCCAATCAATTTTTCTGCCCAACTTTGGTAACATTAGGTTTAGCGAGTGGAAAATACAGGGTCTCCAAATATGTGTTAATAGCATGCCTCAACTAACAAACCAATTGCTTTGCAATTTTTTGCATTTTTGTTATGGTTCATATGAGGAAGTGAGCAAGAAATTGTGTATCCTTCATTTGCCCCTCACAATCGATGACTTTAAAAAGCATTGCCGTCGAACCCTGGTGGTTCTCAAATCGAAACCCAACTGAAGTTTTTGTGTTTTTGCAAATTTTGGTTTTTTTTTGTGATTTTGAGGTTTTTTGACAAAATATTGAAGGCTGCGATTTCACTAAGAAATTGCTAAAAAATTCAAATGGAATCTAAATCTCATGCAGTAAACTCAGAAATGCTCAGATAACAAGGGCGCACCAATATATAAATTTTCTCAGAGCTTTACAATACAGAAATCTGAATAAACAATGAAATACAATAAATTTTATTGAAAACCTGATTTATGACAGCCGCCTTGGGAAATGTGCAAACTGTACGGCCAGCTCCAAATGATCAGTATCCAGGCTCAGTAACAGAGGAAAATCTTCTATAACCCTAGGCGCCCCTTCTGCCAAAGACTGGTGACCAAAAACCTGAGTGACTTTCCCTGATGAAATAGTACGGCCTTTGCTGGTACGACCTGGTACAGCAAGGAATAAAAAGGTACGGCTTCTAGTAATGTGTGCCAGATCTCAAATAAATGCCCTATGATGAATTCGCCTCAACTGGTAGATAAATATCTCTGCTGAGCTCTGATGAATCTGTCAATAAACCCAAACTGTGATCCCTGTGTGAAATCACCAAGTGCAAGCTTCAGCTGGTATTGCACAGCCTCAGTCTGCCTGATCTCTGAAGAGTTTTCGTTCTCCAGAAACGATCGTCTGCCAGAAACCCTAAGGTTTGCAAACTCCGATGCTCAGAGCAAAAGACAAATTAGAATAACATTTCATAATGGTTCGATTTGTCTTGACTGCAAAATATATATCCTCTTCAATAAAATTCGACCCAATGCTCTTTTTTAATAATCATTTAATAAAATGATTAAATTCGTCTTTTCAAGACTTAGGAGAAATCTATTTAATAATTGGCGCTTATTTTAATGAATAATAAATATTCATTAAATCAAAAATTAATATTTTATTATAAAGTATATTGAATACTTTATAACAGGCCAAATTAATTAAATAATTTAATATTTCAATAAAGTGACTTTAATATAAAGTCAAATTATTAAATATTTAATAATGCATTAAATATCCCTTATTCCTCCGTTTGATCATCAAACTGCTGAACTGGATCGATTCTGAGCTGAAAGGTTGAACCAGGTGCCCTGCCCGAAATAGCAGCTTCCGCCTGACCTAACTTTCTAAAAATAGAAAGTTCTTGAAAAAGCACTCTGGAAGATTCTGCGAAGGCCCAATCTGACACAACTGCAAACTGGAGCTACCAAACACTGAGTAACTGCCTCCGATGATCCTCTGCACACCCTGTCAGCCTACGAGGATCGAAATTATAGGCTAACTCCTCGACAAACAGTGTCAGCTAAAACGGGGACATGACAGTCCGCCCTCCCTGAAATTGCTTGTCCTCAAGCAATCTCTGCAAATACAACTGTACTGCACCACCTGGATCCCATGGGAAGTACCGGACAATGTTCCTGCTGGTCACCACTGACTCCTGTAACTCCCACAACTGATTAGCAAAAATAAAATACCATTCCCTATTAACCTCAGTGCGGTCCGGCATAGGATCAAGAAACTCAGAAGGAGGCAAGTCAAACGACAAGCAACACTTACCCCCTAAAACTGCACGAGATATACTATCATCCAACATATCAAGCACGTGCATACCACCACTGTGCACCTGAAACAAATCGTGTACATGCGGATTAATCATGAAGCTATATGCACTCTGCACCATATACACACGGTGATACTCCTCCGTGAGCTGAGTCTGAAATCCCAGTGCACTAGTAGGATCCCAAACGCTATCATCACTTTGCTCAAGACCAGGATCAGGTGTACTCATATCAAACTCAAAGAGCGGATTGTCGTATGTAGATATAACATCTGTCTCAAACAATGGATTGGTCACAAATGGAACCAAACCACTAGGCTGATCCCAAACGACTGTCTCAGAACCCCCGGGGTACTGAGCATAACCATGCCTGGTCTGCGCAAAATCCTGCTCTACCTTCTCGCTCTTCCCACTAACGAGAGAGATAGAACGAAGGCTGCCATCTGTAATCCCCCTCAACACATATTTCTTGCCCTGCACCTCAAATCTCATCTCCATTTTAGGCAAGTTGAGGGTGAACACACTAATGTCCTGCAGCCATCTCATACCCAGCACGAAATCCATCCCACCCAGGTTGACTACATAAAAGTCTGCCTGCAACTCATAATTAGCCAGTATGAGAGTGAGATTACAAATCCGTCGAGTGCAAGTGAGTGTATATCCATCTGCCACCCGAACTCTGAATCCAGCGAAATCCTCTGTCTGGAGTCTACATCTGCTGACGAAGCCCTCATCAATGAAATTGTGTGTGGCTCCAGTGTCGAGCATAGCAATACATCGCTGTCCTTCCACTAATCCCCTGAACCTGAATGAGTCATCCCGTACACTAGTAGATAATACCAACGGGGATAAGTTGGCATCAGGCCCAAACTCTGTAGAGGCATTCCCGGCCTCTGCATGTTCTGAAACAACCTGCTGGTCTGAATCATCAGACTCGTCATCATCATAGTAAACCCACATGGTGCGGTTGGCTCTGCCCTTCGGTCTCAAAGGACAATCATGCTCCTTGCTGTAGGGTGCTTTGCACCAATAACATAGTTGTTTCTTCCTGCATTCCTCCCGAGTTGCATCATCAATTCTCGCAACTGGTTTCCTTTTTGGTTCTGCAACTGGTGTCTGACTCTCCTCGACAGGTAAGTTGTTTGCTTTAGGCTGAAATTGTTTCTTCAGAGCAGCAAGCTCCATACTCCTTGCCTTCCGCATCGCCTCCTGAAGTGTAGTAGGATCAAACGCCTTGACCCAGCCTCTCATGGGTTCTGCCAAACCCTCAACGAATAGTATGATAAGTCTCCGCTCCGAAATCCCTGTCACCATGACTGCCACTCTCTGAAACTCGCCAATGTATGCATCCAGACTACCCATCTGTCTGAGCTGAGCCAACTCTCTGAAATACAATTCCGGATCCTTCTTATCGAATCTCTCTATCAGTCTGCTGGTGAACTCCTAATAGGTATTGACTATGATGGCCTAGCGTGTACATGCCATGGTGCCACCAATCGTGTGCTACTCCGTCAAGATGTAAAGTAGCAAATTTAATTGCCTCATCCTCCTGCATAGGCCTAAGTGACAAGTAATTGTCCAATTTCTGGACCCAAGACCTAGCTGATGTCTTCTCTGACCCATCAAAATATGGCAGCGTAATCTTGCTCACCGCATGCTGCAAATCTCTATTCACCAGACGCTGGCCGATGCCGTGGCCTACTACCGAATCTACTCCTCGGCTTGCAGACATCTATAAACTCATGAATGCGCCCGCCGATCTCAGCGCCAGTGACATGTACTACCATGAAATTGCCAAGCTCCCCACCGACATGCCATATTCTTTGCGGGCTGAAAAACTCCCGATGTCAGAGTCGATGCTCGAGTCTCGAGGTGGAGTCTCTCAGGTAAGAAAGTAGGCCGGCCCGCCTACGCCCCGTAGATCTGACTACTGCCTTGCCGATGCCAATGGCTGATCCACCGGTGTGGTCCCGCCCCATTCAACTGTGATGAAGTGTGGCCGCGGTGGGCTTTTACACCGGCTCTTACTGAAAATTCCATCAACCGAGACATCATATCCATCATATTGTCGTGTCTCCGTCTAAACTCCTCATCGGTGATATCACCCTCTTCATGTGCCTTCCCTGGATCTCTACGTGCCTCTGTAGGAATCTCACGATCCGCCATTAGGGTTGCAACATCGCTACCACCGTTAGAACCGATCTCGAATCCTGGCACCGGACCGCCCCACCCTCGAAATAGGTGGACTCGTCTAATCCTCGCCTTTTGCTCGTCTACTCTCATATACTTAATAGGATCTCGGCTCATGAAAAGGCAAGCAAAAAGCACTCTGAATACTGAAAAACACTGAAAAAGCACTGAAAAAGCACAGGATGGCAGGAGATCTGTGCTCTGATACCACTGTCAGAACCCTGGTGGTTCTCAAGTCGAAACCCAACTGAAGTTTTTGTGCTTTTGCAAATTTTGGTTTTTTTGTGATTTTGAGGTTTTTTGACAAATATTGAAGGCTGCGATTTTACTAAGAAATTGCTAAAAAATTCAATGGAATCCAAATCTCATGCAGTAAACTCAGAAATGCTCAGATAACAAGGGCGCACCAAAATATAAATTTTCTTAGAGCTTTACAATACAGAAATCTGAATAAACAATGAAATACAATAAATTTTATTGAAAACCTGATTTATGACAGCCGCCTTGGGAAATGTGCAAACTGTACGGCCAGCTCCAAATGATCAGTATCCAGGCTCAGTAACAGGGGAAAATCTTCTATAACCCTAGGCGCCCCTTTTGCCAAAGACTGGTGACCAAAAACCTGAGTGACTTTCCCTGATGAAATAGTACGGCCTTTGCTGGTACGGCTTGGTACAGCAAGGAATAAAAAGGTACGGCTTCTAGTAATGTGTGCCAGATCTCAAATAAATGCCCTCTGATGAGTTCGCCTCAACTGGTAGATAAATATCTCTGCTGAGCTCTAATGAATCTGTCAATAAACCCAAACTGTGATCCCTGTGTGAAATCACCAAGTGCAAGCTTCAGCTGGTATTGCACAGCCTCAGTCTGCCTGATCTCTGAAGAGTTTTCGTTCTTCAGAAACGTTCGTCTGCTAGAAACCCTAAGGTTTGCAAACTCCAATGCTCAGAGCAAAAGACAAATTAGAATAACATTTCATAATGGTTCGATTTGTCTTGACTGCAAAATATATATCCTCTTCAATAAAATTGACCCAATGCTCTTTTTTAATAATCATTTAATAAAATGATTAAATTCGTCTTTTCAAGACTTAGGAGAAATCTATTTAATAATTGGCGCTTATTTTAATGAATAATAAATATTCATTAAATCAAAAATTAATACTTTATTATAAAGTATATTAAATACTTTATAAATTGGCCAAATTAATTAAATAATTTAATATTTCAATAAAGGACTTTAATATAAAGTCAAATTATTAAATATTTAATAATGCATTAAATATCCTTATTCCTCCGCTTGATCATCAAATCACTAATGGTCGACTCGAAGCCGAAGGTTGAACCGTGCCCTGCCCAAATAGCACTCGCCGACCTAACTTTCTAAAAATAGAAAGTTCCCCGAAAAAGCACTCGAAGATCAAGGCCCAACCTCGACACAACTGCAAACCGGAGCTACCAAACACCGAAAGTAACTACCGATGATCCTCGCGACACCCTCGCCACTTCACGAGGATCAAATTATAGGCTAACTCTCACAAACAAGCTCATGCCAAAACGGGATATGACAATTGCCCCTTAGGGCATACTACAATCACATTGATCAAGGGCCAAGTTTTGGCATCCTTCCATCAATCAGAAACAATGGGCATCTCTATCTCGATCTATGAATCCTTAATGGGCTGTCTTGAATCTGCTACAAGTTTCACCTCCCTTCCCAATATGGTGAGTGAACAACATTAAAAGACAACCAATTTGCACAAATGCACCTTGCAATGTGTTAATTGACAATCTCTTGGCTCCACCACAACTTGAGGAACATAAGGAATGGGAAAATAGGGGGCTTCTTTAATCGAGATCCTCTATTTGCTGAAAGATGACCTGCTCCAAGGGAAATTACTTTTTCTACTTGCTTCTACTCTCAAATATATTCCAACACTCTAGATGGGTGCATCCTTCTTGCCTAGGCAAAATTTGATGCCCATTCTAGGAAAACCACACAAATGGGCTTTCGCCCCACTATATGAGTTCGTATATCTGAAACCACACCTGCTATAGATCCAAAATTGTGCCCCACCACCTTGAACCTACTATCATGTCAACATATACTTCCACAAGGGTGAATCTGGGTCTGTTTTGAAGTGGGATTGGCCCATGGAGCTAGAATTGATTGCCATTGTAATCTCTATTGCAACAAAATTTGAAAACATTAGATTCCAATCATTTGAAATAAAAAATGAAGATCCTAGTTCATTTAAATGTAGAAGAATGGAAAAGGAAAACAAAACAAGAGAGTTTCTTCATAGAAGGAAAAAAAACCAAAAAAACTTACCTCCAATTCAATAATCTTCTTCCATGATCTCCTTGGCAGCAAATGCGCTCTTGCACACACATAGGAGGATTTTTCAATGATCAAGCATCAGCTTTATATGGTGCAATGACAAGAAAGAATAAAAGTGAGATATGTGTATTTGGTTTCTTTGTTTTGTTTCCAAGATTAGGTAAATGTGTCTGTTTTTGTGTATTTTTCTTTGCTTTGTTTCCAAAATTAGGTAAATGTGTCTGTTTTTGTGTTTTAAGTTGTTTTGAGGTTCAAAATTGGTTTTAGGGTTGGATTTTCAATTTTTCATCTTGATTGATCAAACCTATGGGAATCCCCAAATAAATTTAAAAAGCTGTGGGTTTGCTTTGGGCATGGATTTTAGACCTTGGATTTTCCTAGGTGTCCATGGATATACTCGGCTGAACCTGGGCTCCAAAGTTCACCCCCTGCCTACATGCACAGTGGATTGGATTGTAAACCTGGACCGGGAGTGAACCGAACCTAGATCCAGAGGTTTTTCTGAGTAAACCAGACCTGGATCTGGCATTTTTTGGGAGTGCACCAAACCTGGGTCCAGGGTTTTTCTGAAGAAAACAATAACATAGTTATAAAACATCAGTGGAAGATTGGATGTTTCACCTTTCAATAGGTTTCAGGAGGTTTGAGTGGACAAAGTTATCAGAAGGCATGTTCTTAGCAGTCAACTTGCAAGGACCTTATCTCCTTAATTAGTTCTATGTTTTTTTATTGCAACCCCATTATGGAAATTCACACTAAATGGCTGGTCCAGTTGCCATTGCTTCGCCTTCTACCCTACTCACCATCCTCTTGGATGTTGGATATTTTTTCAGTTTGTACTCACATTTTGGTCATCACAAATCTGATCATTTTTAAAAAATCATATGGAAAGAGTCATCTGGATGCAACCAGAGCCACTGAATTGCTTAGCACTTCTTCCTTGACATTGCAAAATAAGAATTTGCCCTCCTAGAATTTTGTCATGGGCTGTCACCCAGATCAGACCATTTGTTGCATTTGTTTTCCACCACTCTTTTCATCTTCTTGAATCTGGAAATTGCACTTTATGCCCTAAGACTGAGTTTATGAGATTCTTGCACCCAACTCATTGTTCTTTTCACTTTGTTTCCCCATATTTCTAAAGTTGTGTAAGTCCTGTTGTTCATTAACCTCACCAATCTGCTTTTGGATTTCCCCTCCTCTCCTTGCTGTGATCTATCATCAGTCCCCATAATCTCTTGCTGTATCATATTCACTCTTCATGTCTTTCATCTCTAGTATGGACTAGAGTGACAGATCCCACATTAATTACATTTTAGGCACATCAAAAAATCGTGTTTCTTTAATCTACACCACACCTAAACCTGCTATACTAGATGCAAACATCTCAAAGCATAAAGTGGCAAGAGCTGAAGGAAGGGAATAGATTGGAAAAATATATGATTACTATGAGAGGAGGGCAAGAATGAAATAGGAAATGATATGGTTTTCAGTCAACCAAGACAGCCAACTTCAGTGGATCAATAAAGGGCTAAGAAGGTGGGATCTAATTACCATCATGTGTTGGCTAAGGGAATGGAACATTTATGCTTGTTGATGAATGGGCAAGCATACTAATGCAGTCCTTGCTGATGGTTAGTGGATTGAATAAGTTAAGAGACAGGGTCATTTATTCCTGATAATTAGAGTAACTTTAAAAGCTTGTTAATCTGCCGAACTGTGTAGTAATCTTGCATGTAAGTTGATGGAAATGTACTCTATTAATTTTGCACCTTTCAAATTGAGATTTAACTGAAGTGACTTTGCCAGATTACAAAGGTGATGGTTAGAATGGCTTCAGCAGATATTATCTGTGTTGGGACAAGGGCAGTCAAAGAAAAGTTTACAGGCATTGTGAGGTTAGTTTAATCATGCCGTTCACTTCAATTTTAATTTGTATTCTGTTCCTTTTTCCCAGATCAAAAATCTAAAATTTTGTGTGTAGTAAGTGACTGGTTATCAACTTTATTTGTTTCTAATGTTTGTATTTTCCTCTTTGTATAACTATAAACTGGTAAGCATATGAAAAAGGTGCAGTTTAGGCTGTTTCTAAATAAGGAAATTTGTGACTGCATTTTTGTTGCTTCCCCCTGACAGACAACAAGATGTACGGGCAACAGAGATTGACAAGGTTGATATGCATATGTCATTTCGCCCGGGGGACATAATCCGAGCAGAAGTTGTATCCCTTTCATATATCTAGTATGATGACCTGCGCATTTCTTTTAATTATGATTTGTCTTAATAATGCTTCTTGTATTTAAATTAGCTGGTTATGTTATTGACCTTAGATAGTGAATGTCAAAGGAAGTGTCATCCTCCGTGCTTCACTACTTCTGTTTGTTCTTGTTAATTGTGCATTAAGTTCTAATTGTTAATTGGATCTGGTAGGGAAAATACAATTGTTTCCTTCATAATTTGAAAGTGGTTTCAGACAATGGATATTATAAAACACTGTACTGTTTTGTGCCATTCTAACATCAATGTAATGGACTTTAACTGATAGATTCATGTTCCTACAGCCTTTATTACTTTGGTTGAGATCACAATAGGTGGATAATTGTATATGGCAGTTTTGATGAATACTTATTGTTTTGAAGGACAAATTTTGTTGGCAGATAAACAAGGCAAAACCATCTATATGATGACATTTACCAGTTGTAATGCCATGCAATTAAATGACATCCAATGTGCCTCCATTTTTCTTTTGTAGAACAATTGCTGATTGTAGTTGGGCTATATGCAACAGATTGATCTGAGGATAAGATTGGAATGAACATGGTAGGCTATGCATGATATGATATCTACCTGCATGAATAATCAGCCTCTGATGATCAACATCTGCTTTATGATATTAATTGTCATCTAACCCTGACTTCTAAAAATTGTGATAATTTACCGCAAGTATCAAGCAGAAGCTTCATTGTGTGCTCTTTATTTGACAGCAAGAAAAAACAGAATTTTTAATTCAACACTGAGGGGCAGTTGCACTCTCATTTCTTCTTCAGGTTGTACCTAAGTAAAAGGTGATATTGTTTCCAAGCAGGAAGCTCTTTATTCTTTTGGCTTGTTAGACTTTCTCGGTCTGGTACTGCAGAAAAGTAATTCGTATTGTTTTTTATGATCACCTTGGCAAGTCCATCTTCCAGGGTTGGTAAGAATTGAAATTTTACTAATGTCCTCAGATGGTCAAAGACAACCAAATAGGCTGAAAGACGTATCAGCAAGTAGAAATGCAACAAATGATGGAGTTCCTATAACGTCACCTAAAGGTAATGCCTTTACGTAAGTATGCTTCATCTTATTACATAATATGAATATCCCTAATTACTATCAGGGCCATACATCACATGATGGGGCTTTTATTGGCATATTATACAATACCCTTATTCACCCAGAACCACTATGTACCCTAGTTACCTGGAGATTCGTACCTTGACCCCTGATACCTGTCTCCCACCTTGAAAACATGTTCCAATGTTAGACACACTTATGTGGATGTCTCCTGACAACAAAGCACCTGAGCTGATTTCTTTAGATGTGCATGTAGAAATGCAACAAATGATGGAGTTCCTATAACATCACCTAAAGGTAATGCCTCTATGTAAGTATGCTTCATCTCATTACATAATATGAATATCCCTAATTACTATCAGGGTCATACATCACATGATGGGGCTTTTATTGACATATTATACAATACCCTTATTCACCCAGAACCACCATGTACCCTAGCTACCTGGAGATTCGTACCTTGACCGCTGATACCTGTTTCCCACCTTGATAAACATGTCACAATCTTAGACACACTTATGGGGATGTCTTCAGACAACAAAGCACCTGAGCTGATGTCTTTAGACGTCTCTTGAAAATCAGGAATCCTCCTATACACAAGATTCTTGAATGCTTTTTAATACTCTGTTTTTCTTTCTGCTAATGATTTGTTTCAAGAGAGAAGAAAAAATAGGTATATATTTTGCTTGAAAATATACAGGTATGTTTTGTATTAGAGAAGTTTGGCATGCATGTCCAAAGCAATATTATTAAGAAGGTAAAACAATAAGAAGGGTTAGGATGTCCATGAATAGAATTTTTATCAATTGATTGCATTGCAAAATAGCAGTTTCCATGCTAGTAGCTTGTGCTGCTAAAATATATGGCTGGCTAATTTGCATTTGCAATTTATTTTTAAATAACAAATACAAGATAAAGCTTTTGCAAAAATGTCTTCAAGATTACCCATCCATCGTCAAGGATTTCGAGATTATCCATCTATTATTGACAGTAAAGGTTAAGTATGGCTGTACCATACGATGAAGTGTGGGAGCAAATATTAAATTACTGCTTTGAGCAATCATGGACACATGATCTCTAAAACTATAGATTACACTTGTCTCTGGAAATCTTGTGGAGTAAGGTTTTTACTTGATCTTGTTTGAGAGTTGTTGATCAACTAGTTTTCTTACTTGTCCCTGTTCATATGTTGGGTTCTCTGATTTATAGATTATTTTAAACTTCTGAATTTGATTTGTAAATCTTGTAAATATTTTCATTTTATTAAATTTTATATACGTGTAAAAGTTTTGTATTGTGGTGCTTCCCTATACACTTGTGAACTGATTTTTGGAAAATGATGTTTCTATGCTTGTACCCTTTACTGGAGATGTCACCTTCTTCCAAGTGACTATGCCACTTCCTGTACACATTTTAGCTTATTAAAGAAAATCTCATTAGTTAAGAAAACAAAATAGTTGTGTTTAGGTACACAATGTGCCCTCTCTTCTTGATCCAAGTGGCATTTGTCTCCAGCATTACCACCCAGTCTATTTTCATGGACACCAGTGCTACCAACTCATTTTCTATGGTCTATGTTAATGTACAACCACCTCCCATGGTTGGTGGTGCCTCCACCATTACAATTTCACTTCAACCAAATACTAAATCCACAGTTCCAGACTCCCGTTATGCAGCATTCTTGGAAGATTGAATGTGGAACCATCCAAGTGCACACCAAATCTCATGTGGCACATGCCATTGGACACATCATGATCTCAGCTACCTATGATCCAAGCTGCTGTGCACAACTCTACACGTGGTACCATTCAGTGATGACAATGTTATTGTTAAGAACATAATGTTTTCATAATCCATGCAA
>VDFB02280245.1:0-11078 GCA_007258455.2 Sequoia sempervirens | reverse complement strand
ATTGGATCTGGTAGGGAAAATACAATTGTTTCCTTCATAATTTGAAAGTGGTTTCAGACAATGGATATTATAAAACACTGTACTGTTTTGTGCCATTCTAACATCAATGTAATGGACTTTAACTGATAGATTCATGTTCCTACAGCCTTTATTACTTTGGTTGAGATCACAATAGGTGGGTAATTGCATATGGTGGTTTTGATGAATACTTATTTTTTTAAAGGACAAATTTTGTTGGCAGATAAACAAGGCAAAACCATCTATATGATGACATTTACCAGTTGTAATGCCATGCAATTAAATGACATCCAATGTGCCTCCATTTTTCTTTTGCAGAACAATTGCTGATTGTAGTTGGGCTATATGCAACAGATTGATCTGAGGATAAGATTGGAATGAACATGGTAGGCTATGCATGATATGATATCTAGCTGCATGAATAATCAGCCTCTGATGATCAACATCTGCTTTATCATATTAATTGCCATCTAACCCTGACTTCTAAAAATTGTGATAATTTCCTGCGAGTATCAAGCAAAAGCTTCATTGTGTGCTCTTTATTTGACAGCAAGAAAAAATAGAATTTTTAATTCAACATTGAGGGGCAGTTGCACTCTCATTTCTTCTTCAGGCTGTACCTAAGTAAAAGATGATATTGTTTCCAAGCAGGAAGCTCTTTATTCTTTTGGCTTAGACTTTCTCGGTCTGGTACTGCAGAAAAGTAATTCGTATTGTTTTTTATGATCACCTTGGCAAGTCCATCTTCCAGGGTTGGTAAGAATTGAAATTTTACTAATGTCCTCAGATGGTCAAAGACAACCAAATAGGCTGAAAGACGTATCAGCAAGTAGAAATGCAACAAATGATGGAGTTCCTATAACGTCACCTAAAGGTAATGCCTTTACGTAAGTATGCTTCATCTTATTACATAATATGAATATCCCTAATTACTATCAGGGCCATACATCACATGATGGGGCTTTTATTGGCATATTATACAATACCCTTATTCACCCAGAACCACTATGTACCCTAGTTACCTGGAGATTCGTACCTTGACCCCTGATACCTGTCTCCCACCTTGAAAACATGTTCCAATGTTAGACACACTTATGTGGATGTCTCCTGACAACAAAGCACCTGAGCTGATTTCTTTAGATGTGCATGTAGAAATGCAACAAATGATGGAGTTCCTATAACATCACCTAAAGGTAATGCCTCTATGTAAGTATGCTTCATCTCATTACATAATATGAATATCCCTAATTACTATCAGGGTCATACATCACATGATGGGGCTTTTATTGACATATTATACAATACCCTTATTCACCCAGAACCACCATGTACCCTAGCTACCTGGAGATTCGTACCTTGACCGCTGATACCTGTTTCCCACCTTGATAAACATGTCACAATCTTAGACACACTTATGGGGATGTCTTCAGACAACAAAGCACCTGAGCTGATGTCTTTAGATGTCTCTTGAAAATCAGGAATCCTCCTCTACACAAGATTCTTGAATGCTTTTTAATACTCTGTTTTTCTTTCTGCTAATGATTTGTTTCAAGAGAGAAGAAAAAATAGGTATATATTTTGCTTGAAAATATACAGGTATGTTTTGTATTAGAGAAGTTTGGCATGCATGTCCAAAGCAATATTATTAAGAAGGTAAAAGTAAAACAATAAGAAGGGTTAGGATGTCCATGAATAGAATTTTTATCAATTGATTGCATTGCAAAATAGCAGTTTCCATGCTAGTAGCTTGTGCTGCTAAAATATATGGCTGGCTAATTTGCATTTGCAATTTATTTTTAAATAACAAGTACAAGATAAAGCTTTTGCAAAAATGTCTTCAAGATTATCCATCCATCGTCAAGGATTTCAAGATTATCCATCTATTATTGACAGTAAAGGTTAAGTACGGCTGTACCATACGATGAAGTGTGGGAGCAAATATTAAATTACTGCTTTGAGCAATCATGGACACATGATCTCTAAAACTATAGATTACACTTGTCTCTGGAAATCTTGTGGAGTAAGGTTTTTACTTGATCTTGTTTGAGAGTTGTTGATCAACTAGTTTTCTTACTTGTCCCTGTTCATATCTTGGGTTCTCTGATTTATAGATTATTTTAAACTTCTGAATTTGATTTGTAAATCTTGTAAATATTTTCATTTTATTAAATTTTATATACTTGTAAAAGTTTTGTATTGTGGTGCTTCCCTATACACTTGTGACCTGATTTTTGGAAAATGATGTTTCTATGCTTGTACCCTTTACTGGAGATGTGACCTTCTTCCAAGTGACTATGCCACTTACTGTACACATTTTAGCTTATTAAAGAAAATCTCAGTAGTTAAGAAAACAAAATAGTTGTGTTTAGGTACACAATGTGCCCTCTCTTCTTGATCCAAGTGGCATTTATCTCCAGCATTACCACCCAGTCTATTTTCATGGACACCAGTGCTACCAACTCATTTTCTATGGTCTATGTGAATGTACAACCACCTCCCATGGTCAGTGGTGCCTCCACCATTACAATTTCACTTCAACCAAATACTAAATCCACAGTTCCAGACTCCCGTTATGCAGCATTCTTGGAAGATTGAATGTGGAACCATCCAAGTGCACACCAAATCTCATGTGGCACATGCCATTGGACACATCATGATCTCAGCTACCTATGATCCAAGCTGCTGTGCACAACTCTACACGTGGTGCCATTCAGTGATGACAATGTTATTGTTAAGAACATAATGTTTTCATAATCCATGCAAATATGAGAACAAAACTTTTGGAAAAACTGTGTAGAAGATTTTAACATCAATGATGTTGCTGTTCCCATCCTTCGTGATGGGCAAGATTTGACCATTACATTTTGAAGTGGCTCAGTCTATAACTAAAGGAAGATTAAGAGTCACCTGTGGAAGAGCAACTGTTTCATCTTCCAAAATGGTTGTCTGCTTTTTGCGGCATTGTATAATTATGTTATATATCTATATAATTATAGATAGATAGCATAAGAGGATTGAGCTAGAGTAAGATATACACACATATCTTTAAGAGTATTTCTTGTGCAGGTTCAGATTAAATCAGTGTTCCACGGGGACGCGCCCCCCCCCAAATTTCAGCCGTCCCCCCGTCCCGGATGTTTTGGAGACTTGGGGACGGCTAAGAAACGTCCCCCCGCCGTCCCCCCACCGCCATCGGGACTTGGGAAACTCCGAGGAAACGGCGGGGACTCCTGGACGTCCCCAAGACGTCTCGGGGACTTCTAGCCGTCCCTCAAGCGTCTCAGAGACACCCAGGCGTCCCCTGCGGTGGGATGTCCAAAAAAGCAATTTTTAAAAAAATTTCTTTCAATTTTCTTGGAATGTAAGCCTTGGGCCGAACCCTAAAGGCTTGTGGGACCCTTCTAAAATTCATAAGCTAAACAAAACACTCTCATTCTTCATTTTTTTGTTCGCATATGCCATTTGATGTTTTGCAACAGCTAGGTGAAGAAGAGGAAAACCAGTGAGAAGAGTGAGTGAAAGAGTAAGTTTGGGGATGATTAGAGGCCTCCCTTCACTACAGTTTTGCATTTTGTACTTATTTTGATATTAATGTATCATTCTACTCATTGTAATCATCTTTATGATATGATATTATGATGTGACATGTCATATTTTCGATATTCATATAATAGAAATCTCAAATTCGACAATTTCATTTGTCAAATTTTAATATTTTATTTGATTAGTGATTACTAATAGTTTTCAAGTATTCAAAATGTTAGTATTTGCAATTTTACTAATTTGCCAAAGTTTAATTTGAATTGTTATTCTAAAACATCTTTTTATAACTAGTTATTCAAGTACCATATGTATATCAACGCCACCCCCCCGCCGCCGTCCCCCCGCCGTCCCCAAACTTAGACCCCTTGTCCCCCCGTCCCCGAGACCCGTCCCGCACACGGAGACGCGTCCCCTTCAGGAAACTCTGTGGAACACTGGATTAAATGCATTTTATGTTACAGTTCTAATATTGTTACTGTGTATCATTCCATGAACGTTATTTATCATATATGAATAACCGTTTAATATTTGTTTATGCTTATAAACATTTAGGTCAGAGCAATTTAGAGTGTTGCCCCTTAGATATCAATTGAGATCTGGATCACTCTTGGGATCATTTGTCTCCAGAGCAAGAGGACCTCACCACTGAACTGTGCAAGAATTATGGTCAGCAGACTGAACTAGAAAGCAGCGTAGTTGTTGTAACTACGCTTGATTGTTAATGATAGTGCAGCTTAGGGTTAGATCCTTCCGACCACAAGTGAGAGACAGATTGCCATGTGTCATTTTAATAAATGAAATACTTGGCAATAATACAATTCTTATTTTTGGGCCGACTTTTAATGACTAAATGTAAAGTCCTTGCCTTTTGTGTTAGAGCCGACCTTCATATGTAATTTGTATTTTATTTGTAATTATCTATTACTTGTAAAGAGGCCGACCTTGTGTATGAGAGGTGCGACCTCTCTCACATCTTGTATTTATACAAGGTCATTTCCATTCATTTTCATAATCAAGCAAGCTCGGATTATTCCTTCATCCAAGTTCGAAATTCCTTCAAGAGCAGATTGCGAATCTCTCTAGGTGCAGATTTAGATCACAAGGAAGAGCAGATTATCATCTGTTATTGCATCTAGAGTTGATGCTGGATATTGGCCTTGTGATTGGCCTCATTGTAAAGATAATTGTTGCCATTATTATTAATACAAGAGGATCTTTGTTGCTGGGTTTTTCTCCCTCAAGTGGAGGGTTTTCCCAGGGTATCTACTGTGTTATTGTCTGATTTGAATTAATTCTCTGTGCATTAAATCTGATCCTTAGTTTTCAACATGGTATCAGAGCGGGTTAAGGAAAGATTTAATCAGATTTGTCTATGCATAATCTTGGAATTGGATTCATAATCTGGCTAATCGGGTGGAGACGGAAACCTTCACTAGATCGTCCTTCATGTGGATTACTTTTGTTCGGCACTCTTGAGAGTTGCGGACGAAGGAATATCAACCGGAGATTGTTGCATTGTCGCTGGAGTTCATCACACTAAGAATCGTGAACAGATCATTGGTCAAAGACCGAACCAATCCATTAGTGTCACTCTTGGCGAGGCATCCAATACCAATTCCATTCTGCCGGGCGTCTGGAAGCCTTCACAAACTGCTAGCATTGTCGGTCAAGCTCCTGAATTCGGAAAAGAGGACAACCTCCATCTTGGCGTTTGTGGTGAGGCGACGCCACCTTGGGCGGAGCCTAATGTCATTGGCGTATGTCTCTGAAGATCGAGTCTTGTTTCAAATCAGGCATCTTCATTCGCGAATTTGGGATTTCCGTAATTTGCTGGAACCTTCTACATACGGGCGACGAATGTTCATTGGAGTGCAATCTATAGCCACTAATCGGGCCTGGAGGACATGACCCAGATAACTTCCAACGCATCTGGTAGACGGAGCTCTACCTTGCATCGGGCATCAATCCGCAACATATTCATGCTCGATCACAATCGTGACGGAAGGTCAACAGAGGGAATCTCACGAACTCGTGGGCGCAGCTCTATCGAGAGCACAAAGGCTATATTTTTTTTTATTGATTTCGGGACAGTGGCACAGGAGATGTTTTTTTTTAGACGGACCTGGCCGGTGACATTTCGGATCCTATCATCTCTATCATCTCTCCTTCCACGGGTGGCTAGGCGTAGGCTCAGGACTGAAGGAGCGATCTCATTCTCATTCCCGTCATCACTGTTTGGGATCAGTTTGCAATCTCGAGTCTCCTTGTCACTTGTTCGGGGAAGTTCCTCAGATCTATGCAAATCTTGTTTGACGTCACCAGGAGGGCGACAATCACAAGTCTAATGTTGGTAATCTGCGAATGATGGCAGAGTGGCGTCGGCCAGAGCCATCAGCCCTATATCTCCTGATTGGCGTTACATTCATTCCACCTGGTGGTTGATCCGCAATAAGTTCAACAAAAGAGATACTTCGCCACTCCTGCCCAAACCAGTTGTGAAAGACAAGTCTCTCCTGCAGCTGGTTTTAAAGCGATTGAAGGCTAAACAGTATTGAAGTCTTGGAGCTTATCTGCGAGGATGCACAAGTCTAATTGGGATCAATTGAAATAGATCTGAAGAATGCTATTAAGAGATAAGTATTCCTTGATTGTTTCCTAGGCTGAAATTCAATTTGCTATATTGTGCAATCGTTGTTTTTGATCTTGTGTGCAGAAAAGATTGTGTTGTCCTTCTCTTGATTAGTGATCCCTAATTGAGATCCCTTGTGTCTCTCTCTCTTTCATTTTGAGATCTTCAATATCATTCTCTTGGTGCATAATCTATGACGTTGCCTTGAGAGGCCTGATCTTATATGCCGGCTGCATATTGCATCTAAGAAATCTGAGTTGGACAGATTTTTATTTTTTTTGTGTTGAGATTAGCATTCTTGAGAAGAAAGAGTTATATCAAAATTATATAAAGATAAGTTTCTTTATCCCTTTAGTATGATCTTTTGATATATATACTTCTCTTTTAGAATGATTTACTTATTCATGTTCTAACATTATGCATAAATTCTCATGTGTTCATGCTATAATCTGAGATAGTAAACTTTGTATGATTCTAGTATTGTATTTCTTTGGGTAATTACAAACTGTTAAGTAATCTCTCTCTAAAATGCTTGCAGGAGCAAGAAGGTGATGAGAAAATTTCTTAATGATGAAAAGCTTGAGGCATCTTGTGAGGAAGTCGTGCCAACCAAAGAAATAATCAAGCAGCCTTTGGGGACTGAGCTGGTGGCCAGAGGGAGCTCACTTCCAGAAGTTTTCTTTGCAATCTTTGGAGCAAGGATCAAGAGGGAGTCTTGTAACTCACTAAGAAGAAGTGAAGATTGTTGCTAAACCCTTAGAGGATCCCTTCAGTCGCTGAGATCATAATTGCTCAAGATTGCCTTCTTGATTTGTCATTGAACCTATTTAGAATAGTAAGATCTGAGATGAGGTCGAGAAGGACTATTCTAAACTCTCTTCAGTACCAAAGGTGTACATTGGAAAAATATTTACTTAAGTCAAAAGTGTTGCAGGCAATCTTAGACGAAGAGGTCAAAAGGTTGATGCAAGTGCCTGAAGATTTAGAGGGAGCCTGCTGAGTCTGAAAAAGATGTGAGTGCACTTAGCCAGTTTATGTGTGATCCGAGTCAGATACATCTTGCTGCAGCTAAACATATCCTGAGATACTTGTGTGGCACAGTTGGATATGGGTTGAAGTACACTTCAGACGCAGACTTAGAGTTACTTGGTTTTACTGATTCTGATTGGGAAAGTTGTGTCACAGATCGGAAGAGCACCTCTGGCTATTGCTTCAGCTTGGGTTCTGCTATGATTTCCTGGTGCAACAAGAAATAGTCTTCTGTAGCATTGAGTACAGCAGAGGCTGAGTATATTGCAGCTTGCATGGAAACTCGAGAAGCAGTGTGGCTTCGTAAGCTCCTTGCAGGATTGTTTGGGCAATCAATGGATCCCACCATTATTCATTGTGATAATCAGAGTTGTGTAAAGTTTTCTGTCAATCCTATTTTTCATGACAGAACCAAGCATGTTGAGATCAAGTACCACTATATCAGAGATATGGTACTGCGAAAGGCTGTACAGTTGAGGTACATTAGCACTGATGAGCAGATGGCAGATATTCTCACCAAGCTTCTTGCAAGGGTAAAGTTCATGAACTTTCGAGACAAGCTTGGTATGGTGGAGAATCTAGCCTTGACTGAGTATGAGTCTCAGTACCAGTGAGCCTTGCTTAATGAGTTCTTCTTTGAGAGAGAAGTTTGAGGCGAAATTCCTTGTTAATGCACTTTCTTCTGTGACAGAAGAATTTGAGGTGAAAGCCCTCGTTTCCACCCTCTGAGAGAGTCATGGTGGATGTCATGTGTGCGACTCCATGACATATCTTGTACTTGTGTTTCACCCTCTGAGAGAGTCATGGTGAAAGTCACTTGAGGTGACAACATCACGCAAGTGATGAACACTTGTACTTACTATTGCATCTTCTTCTGTGACGGAAGAATTTGAGGTGAAAGCCCTTGTTTCCACCCTCTGAGCTGAGTCATGGTGGATGTCATGTGTGTGACTCCATGACAACATCACGTGAGAGAGTCCGTGATGATCTTTCTGTGCTTGTGTTTCACCCTCTGGGAGAGCCATGGTGAAAGTCATCATGCAAGTGATGAACACTAGCACTTAACCATGTGATGGTTGATATCACATTGAGGTGATATATCTCTCTTTATATCTGATTGCAGGAAATGGTGGCAGATGAACCTCATATGGAGATCATATGTTCTATGCAGCTGGAAGTTCTCTCCCTAGCTGAGAGGGAGTGTTAATGATAGTGCAGCTTCAGGTTCGTCCTTCCAGCCACAAGTGAAGACAGATTTATATGTGTCATTTAATAAATGGGCGCATCTCTTGGCAATAATACAATTCTTATTTTGGGCCGACTTTTAATGACTAAATGTAAAGTCATACCTTTTGTGTTAAGAGCCGACCTTCCTTGTAATTTGTATTTTATTTGTAATTATCTATTACTTGTAAAGAGGCCGACCTTGTGTATGAAGAGGTGCGACCTCTCTCACATCTTGTATTTATACAAGATCATTTCATTCATTTCATAATCAAGAAAGCTCGAACTATTCCTTCATTCAAGTGCGAATTCCAACAAGAGCAGATTGCGAATCTCTCTAAGTATAGATTTAGATTATAAGGGAGAGCAGATTATCATCTGTCACTGCATCGAGAGTTGATGCTGAATATTGGCCTTGTGATTGGCCTCATTGTAAAGAGAATTGTTGCCATGATTTATATAAAAGAGAGATCTTTGTTGCTGGGTTTTTCTCCCTCAAGTGGAGGGTTTTCCCAGGGTATATGCTGTGTTATTTGTCTGATTTAAATTAATTCTCTGTGCATTAAATCTGATCCTTAGTTTTTCAACAGCAATATGCTAAACTACTCAATATCATTACTCAAACATTGAACAATGCAAAAAAGTGCCTACTAATCTGAAAAGAAGGTTGGATTACTGAAATTCTTCCCTGCCTCACCATATGGCCTCCCAACATCTTTCAACCCCAAATGCATGAAATTCAATAGAGTGACTGATCTGGAGAAAATAGGGTGTGCAGATTGGTCCTGGTATCAGGAATATCTGAGCAAGAACTCTACGGAACCAATAGTCACTCTGGTACAAATTATAACAATGAGAATGGACAATATTGGAACACCAAATCTTGTGTGGACAGTCATAGGTATTATTAAATACCTTTAGTGTGCAATACATTAAATATTATGAGTTTGAATTATTTTAGAGCTTTCTACTTTAGCCATCACTATCTAAGGAGCTTCTTAAACAGCTCACAACAAAGGACTGGAAAGTGTTGCTTTCCTTACCTGAACTGTAATCAGTGTGGATGTTCTACAGTTTGATTAAACAATTTGACTCCTTTTCTTCCCTAATGTATCTTGATTGCATGGGTAGCTGTTCCTGATGCAGAAATAAGAAAAAACAGTCTCTATAATTGTATCTTAGAATATAGAACAAGATAACGAAGTACATAAACTATAAACAAAGAGGATAAACAACAATAAGAATAATAAGAACCACTATTTCAAGAGCTGCTGCAATTTTTTTGGTGCCTAAATCAACGCTTGCAAGGATTTCCTCTTTCCTGCAACATCAATGTCTTACTCCATGTGACTCTCTAATGCTATCACACACTCCCTAAATCTATGCTACACTCTTAAAGACTCATTAGCTGTGAGCAACAGTGCTTTACAACCAGTTTTCTCTAAAAAACACCAAGGAATTGATCTCTTACAATGACCTCTCTTGGAGGTTTTATAATAAAAAGAAATACAAATGAGTCAAAGAAGTTCAATGTCATAGCTACCAAAGGGATCTTTTGGACATATTTTGGAGCTCTTAGACCCTATACATGTTGTTACATCTTCAATGTGTTCAACTGTGGTTGAACCTGCTTTGCTTGTCCTCTTTTTGACAGGGACAGTTTTGACTGCTATCAAAGAAGTTAGATGTGCTCAACTGGGGTTGAAACTGTCAGGTCTACCTTCACTCTATCAAGTTCCCCTGTGTGTTCAGGTCCTTCGATTACTTCTTCCTTTGAGTTTTTCAAACATCAGCTTCTACACTTTGACTTATGTGTCTTTTTTTTCAGGAATGAGCCTTCATGTTGTGCCAGATGTATGGATTTGCCTCAATGAAATCATGAATGAATAAACTAACCTCTTTGACTAACTTAACTGATTCAATTTTGGATCATTATTGTTGACGCCAAAAATTGACGAGGTAACAGTGTCTTATGGGAAACTCAGTTTAAGGGTGACCTTTTTGCGCTAAACTGAGTAACCTCTGGATTTTAAAGAAGCCGACTTCTTCTATAATGGGTTTTGGAAAGGGAAAAGGAAGCGGATATAATAAAGCAAAGTCTAACCTAAGGTGATGCACCAAGATCTGCTGATGGGCACAATGAATCATAGATTTAAGGGCCTGAATGGTGTTATTGCGTTCCAAAACGTCGGAGACTTAAGATTATAGCATAGACAATTCATTTATTGACATAAAATAATGTTGCATACATTCTTACTACTAAGAAGAGTTATTAGACATGATTTACGTAAGCAAGCTTGTATCCAACATATATAGAAGTTCTTCAAATGAAATGTTAAGACAGTATAAAACATAGTTTACAGTTTTAATCAAAGCATGCAAAACAAAAAGGCCGAACAATTGGCACAGTCAGAAAGTTTTGCAATTTAAATAAAACAATAAGAGAGGCCTGGTGTCGTTTGCTAAAACCAACGTGTTTTTCCCAAAATTTCGGACCATTTCTCATCAACAGAGAAAGTATATAGCAAGAAAAACTTCCCACCGCTTCAAAGAACAGTAATCGAAAAGATCTCGCAATCCCTTGCAATGATGCTTGAATCAGCATATTCCCAAGGCCGTTACAACAACATTGAGG
>VDFB02280244.1:0-26382 GCA_007258455.2 Sequoia sempervirens | reverse complement strand
TTGTTCATCTTCTTTAGTGACCCCACAATTAGATAATTATAGTCTAAGAGAATTGATTTTAGAGAATAAGTCTTGGATATTTCCAAAATATGATGGATTAAGACTCATTAGTTCATTCTCCAGCTTAAATTTCCTCATTTTATTTGGCTTACCAGAGAGACCCTCTAAAATAGTCCAAATTTGATTAAGATGTGTGCAAGATGCAACATGATATCTAAGATCTAGAGAAATGGACAAAAGAAGAGTACCAAGTGCTTCATCCCTTCTGTCAAGCTATTTTCTTCTTTATGTAGCTCCTGTGGGTTCTGGATTTGTGCCAAATGTGATTCTATGCAACTTCAATTTTAACAATAACATCTCCATGTGTGATTTCCATTCACGATAGTTATATGGAGTTAGGGTTACCACTTTTGGAAAATCCATGATAAAATCAAAAATTACAATATAGGAACAACAAATTTCCCTTCACAATACAAGTAAATAACCCCTTTGTCCCAAACAAATTGACACCCTTTTTTACAAATTTACAATAATGTATCTAAAAGTACCTAATCACATTCAAACTAAAATTATGAAATTTTGGAAACAAGTCTGCCAAAAGTGCATGTATAGAATTGTAGTGCTCCTGAATACCTTCTTGATGTTGCAAGAATCAAGAAAAATGGAGATCGGAGCAACAAGTTATGAACTCAGAGGAAAAAAAGGAAGATTTGGATTCAACCTGGAAAAAATGGCATAAAATTGCATTTTTTTTGAAAAATATCTACACCACTGAAAAATTAGGAGAACTAGCTTTCCAAAAATATTTTGTTTGAAAAATTTCGCCTCCGTATGTGAAAGTTATGGAAAAATGAAAAAAAACCCTTGTTTTAGGGCTTTGGGGGTCACATCTGAACCTTTGAAGGCTAAAATGGCACAAAAATTGAGTACCCAGGCACTAATTTGTGGTCACCCATGTGACCTCATCATTTTTTGAGGCAAAAAATAAAGTGTCACCTCCTAGGCGGCGACGAGGTGGCGCCTAGGCAACAGCTTCATGCTTCGCTTGCAAGTGCACAACTAGGGTTTTAAGCCCCTCCCTGTTAATGTGACCGTAACAATTGAGGCCACAACTAGGGGGCTACTCCAAACCACAATCGGTGTTTAAATTTAAACCAAAAGGATTTTAATATTTTAAAACAAACTTTATAATAAAACTTGTGATGTAACAACAACTGACAATAAAGTGACACAAGTCATGTATAAGAGAATTTTAGGGTATATGCTGAAATAAAATAGAATATGCCACCCAAATTATTAATAAACCCCAAAAATATATTGCCCGAAAACTATAGAAAAAGTTTGGCTGAAATATTTGTAGAATTTTTAATATTTATTTTTTTCTTGCGAAATTAAAATTTTGTACCTCTGCTCGGGGGTGGGGGGGCATACAACCTGAGCAAATTTGTTTTGCCTCAAAAACAAATTTACTGAAAATGGATGAATTTACAGTCAAAATTCATTTCTCGGGCCTCTTAATCACAATGGAGAGGTTGATTTGGGCTCAAAGTGCCCCAAAATTACAACTACCTCCATATTCTTAGCATGTAACATACATCTAGCCATTTCAACAATAGTTCTATGCTTCCTTTCCGCTACACCATTTTGTTGAGTGTATAGGGAATGGTTAGCTCATGTTTAATACCAAATGATTTCAAATAACTATTAAAACATTGTTCACATATTCTTTACCATTATCAGTTCTAAGAATTTTAAGTTTAAAAACTAGATTGCCTTTCAACAAATTTATGAAATTCAGAAAATATGTCAAGAACTTGATCCTTACTATGAAGAAAATAGATCCAAGTTCTTCTAGAAAAATCATCAACAAAAGTAAGTGCATACCTTGATCCTTGGATGGAGTTATTCTCCATGGGTCCCAAAAGGTCACTATGGACTAGGTGCAACTTATGATTTGCCCTCCATGATTGACCTTGTGGAAAGGGCTTCCTATGCATCTTATCACTCATGCATCCTGTGCATACAATTTTACATGGAACAATACTAGGCAATCCTTCTACCATATTAAGTTTTTGCATCAAAGCAATATTGTTAGCATTTATATGACCAAGTCTTTCATGCCAAACATTGAAATCAATGGTAGATATTAAAGAGCATCTAGATTGAGTAAACTCATAAAATTTGAACAAATTATCATTGTCTAATTTAGCATTAGCAATGACCTTGTTTTTGTTTTGGATCAATCACATAGCACATATCTTTGTAAAATTCGATTTTATAATCTTGACAAAGCTTAGCAACTGAAAGCAAATTAGTCTTTAATTGGAACATATAAAACATCATGCAATTTACCATTAGGAACATTCACATCTCCAATTGCTTCTACTTTACAACTATGATTATTAGCAAGTTGAAGAGGAACATTAGACATATTAGGTTGCATAGACTCAAAAACTTCTTTATGTGAAGTGACATGTTGAGATGTACCTGAATCAATAACCCATTCAAGAGGTTGAGAAACATTAAAATACAAGTAAAAGCACGTGCCTAGATTGATTTGCATTGTTATGAAACTTATGATTATTAGGTTTATTTTGTTGTTGATTATTTTGCTTCATAGGATTTTTCTCATTTTGCTTCTTGAAACAAGTATTTTGCCAATGACCTCCTTATTACAATAAGTGCAATGAGGCCTTTTAGAAGAAGTATTCTTCTAGGATCATTGCCATTATTATAATGAAGTTTATTATTATAATGTTGTTTAGAATGAGGCTTAAAGTTTTGCTTATGATTTGTAGACAAAAAAGCATGTTCATTAGACTTAAGATTATCAAATTGAATTAACTTAGCTTCTTCTTGTCTTAATAAATTGCAAAAAATATCATAAGTTGAGTAGCTAAAGAAGGAATACTAATTGAGCATGAATATTAGTAATAAATTGTTGAAATTGCTAGGAAGACATTTTTTAAGAATAAGATGAATTAATCTAAGATCTTCTAATTTTACTCCTAAACCATGCAATTGACTATTCAAAGCATCAAATTTTAATAAAAAATCATCCATAGATTTGAAATCAGAATACCTTAGATCTTCAAGTTGATCTTGAAGTTGAATTTTTCTAGATTCATTTGAACTATCATAAATAACTTTGAGTTTGTCCCATGCTTCATAGGCTTTTGTGCATGTCCCAATGTGAACATATAGTTCAAGTGACATGGAAATACCTATGAGGCCAAGGGCTTCCTCATTTTTGAGCCTCCATTTTTCTTGATCATCTTTGGATGCAGATAGATCGAGTTCCGATTTGGATCCGTAGCAACATCCAAAAGATGTTTAAAATGAAAAATAAAATTAAAATTGACATTGTAAACAAATTTACTGAAAATGGATGAATTTACAGTCAAAATTCATTTCTCGGGCCTCTTAAAAGAAAAAATTAGCCATCTTTGAGTAGATTTAAAGTCTTGAAAAAAAGATAGACCACTAATTCTAAATTTTGAAAACTTGAGAAAAAATAAAATATATTTTAATAACCTCTTTAAAAAATAAAACAATTATAATAGATCTTTTAAAAAAGAAGACAAAATTATTTTCTTAAAAATAAATTAATTTTAAAATATTTTAAAATTAAAAATATATAAAAACTTTATTAATGTGTTTTAAATAAACACTAAATTTTTATTGTTAATATTAAACAATAAAAACAAAAATCAAAGAAACAAAGTTTTTATAAAAAACTTTATCTTTTTAAAATTAATATTTATAAAAAACTTAATATAAAAAAACTTTATAAAAACTAGATAATAAAACTTTATAAAAACTAGATAATACCATTAAAAGGTATACCAAAAAGATAAGTTTTTATTTATTTATTTTTATTAAACTTCAAGATAAGTTGTTTGAAGGAGCAAGGCTGAATGGAGGAGGCGACAACATTGGTCCTACAGGGCTGCGATGAAAATTTAGGGTTTAATTTATTTAAAGTTATTTGTTATATATAAAAAAAAATAGAAGGGGTTGAAGCCCTATTAGAGGGTTCTAAGATTCTACAAAAGAAACATATATGTAAAAAAGACGGATTTTTTTTTTTTTGAAATTGATCATTATATAAAAAAAAATAGAGGGTTTGATTTTATTTATTTATTTGTTATTTAAAAAATAGATATGAATTTGTAGTCAAGATTTTGAATTTTTTATTTTTTTAAAGAAAATAATTTATTATTAAACAAGTTTTTTTTAAAGAAAATAATATGATTTAATGTAAAAAATTGAGTTAAAGAGGGCTAGAGCCCTAAAACAAATTTGATTTTTTAAAAATTTATTATGCAGATTAAATAAAGCTTTGAATTGAAATTTGAAAAAAAAAGAGATAAACCCTTATTGGGTTTTCTAAAAGAAAAATTACACTAGATGCAAATAGATTTAAAAACAAATTATTTGAAATTTGAAACAACAAACCTTAATTCCCACACAATAAAATACGTTAGAAAAACAAAAAATATTAAACTATTCAAAAGAGAAGCAAGATAGACTTTGGCTCTTCTCCTTCTCTAAGTGCCTCCTAGGTGCTTCACAAACTTGGTAAACCTTCAACAATGTAGCTCATAAAAGATTAGTAATACCAAAGCTTTGATTGCCAATAGTGGCATGGTGTGATGGTTAAGTTGTGTTGTTATTCTTGTCATCAAAGTTCAAACCCCATTGGGGTGTAATTGTTGAGAATTTATATTGGGGATGAGGTCCCCCGTTTGTGACCTCACTAGTTCATAGTTCCAGGTCAAAAGCGTTTACCCCTCTTAATAAAAAAATATATCAAAGGTCTAATATCATGAAAGGAAAAATAAATGAGTAATGCAAAGTACTAATTAATGAAAGAAAGAAATTACCAAAAAAAGAGAAGCTACCCAAGCACCAACTTCATATGAAGAGGAGAGACAAGAATTTGATAAGGGGAAAAAAAGAAGAAAAACCCCTAATATTATGAATGGAGGTAAAATACCTAATAAGCCTTAAGCTTGCTTGCTTGAAGAATGAGAGGAAAGACACCTCAATAAATAGAGGTAAGAAAAAGAGTTACAATGTAACTCCCAACTCTATGGATGCCACCATTCATCCTATGTGTGTGCAAGGTGTCAAGATCATCATAAAGAGGAGGCTACACCTAAGCTACTAATATTTCCTTAAAATAAAGGAATTACAATAAAAAGTCATCCTCACACGTGTGAGGAGACAAAAAAGACAAAAGACTTGTAGGGATCCCTTTGGAATATCCTACAAGTAATTAGATAATTACAATTAATAAACAATATTTACCAAGTAAATATTAATTGATTATAACAATTTTTCTTATAGATTTTAACTAAGCTCTTAGCAACGAGTGCCTCCTTAATGATTTTATCAAAGGTGGAAGCGCAATGGATGTGCAAATGAAGATCCATCTCCGCATGTAGATTTTCAACAAAGATATTGACTAATTATTTTTCAAGTAACACAAAAGATAGCTAGCTTGAGCATTACCACCTTTGTAAATAGTTCGTAAAAGTCTCTCTAGGAAATTGTTTGTTAGCACATAGGCCCATCACATTGACTTCATGCTCAAGATTGTAAGAGAAATGTGCCACAAATTTCTTGGTTAAATTTGCAAATTTAGAGATGGGCTCTTGAGGGAGGTGTAAGAACCACTCCAATGTTTGTTCACCCAATCTCCTAGGGAACAAATGAAGAAGATAGTTATCATTGTATGTCACCTCTTGATAGTGCGTGAAAAATTCTTGAAGGTGATCTTGAGGGTCACTTTTCCCCTTATATTTGTCAAATTTAGGGATCTCAAAGTGCTTTAGGAAAGGTGTGGTGGCAATAGTTTGATCAAAAGGATATGGACATAGCTCCTCAAATTTGAAGGATTTCTTGGTTGTTCCTGATTTTAAGTCCTTAAGGGTGGATTTCATGTCCTCCCATTCTTTATTTAGTGGTGTGGATGAAGAAGGAACTGCCAGATTGGATTGAGGTGGGTGAGTGTATGGAGGTGAAAGAGGATGTGATTGATTGAGAGGTGGATTGGGATGTGATGATTGTTGTTGAGTATGGTGATATGGTGGTTGTTGAGATGATTGAGGTGGATAGCTTGATTGTTGGAATTTATTAAGATGTGTTTGTTGTTGTGTGGCATGTTGAGAATATGATGACGGTTGTGATTGGTAGTGTGAAGAATATTGGGGTGCACCTCCATAAGATTGTGCGGGAGGTTGTGGTGGATAAGGTTGATAGTTGCGAGATGTATGTTGTGCTTGATGAGGTGGTTGTGAAGAATAGGAATGTGATGGCTATTGAAGTGGGTTTGTTTGAGGCAGTTGAGGATTTGTATATTGTTGTTGTGGGGGTTGTTAAGGTGGATATGATTGATGCGCATAATTTTATGAGGTATAAGGAGATTGAGAATGATTTGGAGTCACATGAGGTTGATGATTATATGGATCCTATTGAGCAAGGGGATCTATGGGAGTTGGCAAAGTGGGATATTGATGATACCTCATAGATAAATATGTAATTAGGGAATTAGGATATTATGATGGGGGAATTGGATAGGATTGTGATGAGAGAATTGGATGGGATTGTGATGGAGGATTTGGATAGGATTGTTATGAGGAATTTGGATAGGATTGTGCTGAAGGATTTGGATATATGATTATACTAGAGGATTTGTAGGAGGTGGGATGTGAGACGAAGAAGGTGTGGTAGCATAAGAGGTATGGTAGACTGGTTGAACCAGTACAAGAAGAACATGGTATTATGTCGATATATAGGAGGATTGGTTATGGGAGCTGTCATATTCCTTGAAGGTGGGGGATGAATTGAAGTTTGTGATGGCATATTTTAGATATTTTGAGGGATAGATCCTTGGAGATGTGTGGGTGTTGTAGGATTAGGTACATGAATAGGACTAAGGCTTGATCTAGATCCTATGGTAGGAATTTGAAGGGGAGAGGGAGGAACTTGGATCACCACATCATTCTTGAACTTTGGTGTGTTCCAAGAGTTTTTGGGGGAGCTTGAGGAGTGGACAGTCGAATTGTGCCCAAATATTGTGACATTTCAAACCCAAGTGGGGGCTTAGTACCTTGCATAAGTAATTTGGTAAGGATGGATTCAAAACAACCCCTAATAAGACAATCGGTCATCTGAACATTGACTAGGTTAATATAATGCTCCTTGAGGCTAGGGGTAAGTTCAAGTTGGGAGACCATCTCCTCTTCAATAGACGTAAGGTCATGAGGATAATGCAGATGCAAAGGTACCCCTTGCATGGTGATTGGTTGTGGATTTTTGCCACTAGGCACATGAATGGAATAAGGCGATTGATAAAATTCTTGTTGTTTCATGAGCTTTTTAAGCTGTAGTCATGTGGTGATAGGAATGAAACATGTGAGGATTATTGGATTGAAGGATGGAGATGATTTCAAGTCCAAGGACATGACTAAACAATGATGATTGGGGGATGGATTAGATGATTGAGTTGATGTTTAATTGGATGATTGATTTAGTACTCCAATTTGATTTGAGAACTTGGATTGATGATGATCGGATTGATTGGTACTTGAGATAGGTTAATTTATCAAGCACACATGATGATGATGATGGGATTGTACTTGAGATAAGCAAAGTTATCAAGCAAAAATAATTTCAAAATGAACTAAACCTCTCGCTCAAGGTAAGTTGATTTGGTTGAGAAGGATTACTAACTTAGGACAAACAATGTTCTTAAGAAAATGTAATGAGGATGGTGTAGGTTGATTGATTAATTGATTATAACTCAAAATTTCTCAAATAAGTATGGTGAGGCTATATTTTGGATATATGATGATGGGGATGTTGATGGTATGCACTTAGGAATACCCTTGTGCTAATATTAGGATGATGAAATGAAATTCAAAAAGGATTATGTGAAGAAAATGATCAATATAGACAATTGAGGAATGTGAAAAATGTCTCAATTGCAGGATTAGGCTTGGAACAACAAGGGATATCTCTATTGAAGAGGATTTTCTCTCTAGATTTTGTATGAAAAATGTATCCACCTAAGAACAGTGCGGATCTACCTATGTAAAAATGTATCCACCTGAGAGCACATTTGCCTATTAACAAAGTGGAGCCGCCTAACCGAGATAGGATCACCTAAGGATAGGGCATATCTTACCAACCGCGTATCCGCCTATACACAAGATGAAGATGCCTAAGAAGGATGATTGAAATTTTTGATTAAACAAAATCTCTTGTAAACATAGTGCAATCGCCTATCTAGGATGACAAGGTTGATCAATGGAACCACCTATACACATGGCATATCTACCCAAGGGTGATTTACTAGATAAAGGGAGCACAATCGCCCATGAAAAAAGCATATCCGCTTGTGTAGGAACATATCTTCCTAAGAGCAGAGTGGAACTACCTATCTAAGGATGATGATCAAATAGAAAATAATGGCTCAAATAGATAAACATACATGGACAAGGTAGACTAGAGACATGCACTAGTATCCACAAGAAGACACACGAGATTGCACAAACCTAGATTAATCAAGTGGGAGTGATAACCTACCATAGGCCCACCAACCATGAGGCTAGTATCTCAAAATTGGCATGAAGCATTGCTTGATCAAGAGTCGGTAGATAGGGATCCATGTCATAAGGGCTCACCTTTTCCCTTTCTCTGGAGGTCTTGAGACCTTGCCCAAAGACTCCTACCTCTACTCAGGGAGATACATGGTTAGTAGCTTTGGGCATGATATTGCACCCTACACTACAATAAGAAACAGTTGAAAGGTCTTAATCTAGGCTAGTACAGGGCCTAAAAATGAGATGCTCTATTACACATAATTAATAAAGTTGATACTTAGTCAATTTTCCATCACAACCAATTTCACTGGATCAAACCATTTTACAAAAATGTCTTCCACAAACACTCAAAAACTTGTTAGAACCAACCAAAAGTAGTTTGCAATGATCTATGCTACATCGAGATACAATGTTGACATCAATGACAACACTGCAACACATTGCTATATACCTTGTGCTTATTTCTCATGTTCATGTTGCCAACAACAACACCAATGAAATTCTTCCAACAAATGTGTCTCAACCTTGCAATTACACAAGGTACTATTGATACATAAGCGTGAGGGGGGGATGGGGGCATGGGGGGTAGCCCCTGTGAGGGGTATAGGGGGATCATCCCCCTAGTGGGGGGTCTGGAGGCCGTGCATCTCGATGGGGCTCAGGGGCAACACCCCTAAAAACTAAATTTTATGTATATTTTATTATTGTAAATTTGGACCATTCATCATCATGTATCAGATTTGACTATTGATATTTTGTTGGATTGACTTTCCCTAGAAGGAAACCCTATTTTATGAGGTTGTCGTATTACAATTGTGTATTATGATATATTGAGAATCTAATAGCAATCGTGTTGCCTCTGGATCTTTGGTTAGTGATACTCCTGTGAGAAGCTTGCTCTGTAAGTATATTTTTATCTTTCTAATTTCTGAATAATATATTGGACGAATTTTGGAGTGTGGGGTTTTCTCCTTAAAGGGTTTTCCCAACATAAATCACTATGTTGTGGTATGCATGATATTTATGTTTAAGTTTTTGTAACTGTTGAAAAAAATATAAAGTTTTGCATTATCCTCCTCTCAAGATTAGTGTAGGAAGTTGTTCCGCTACCTTAGCTTCATTGTAGGATCATCATAACATTTATCTTGAATCCTTTCATTTCAATTCCTTATGAAATATTATTAATAAAGGAAATATAAAACTTATACTAAAGTCTCGTGATCCAAAAGATATATTTAGTTAGAGAATGATTACTTTACATAATGTCTTCTAAAAATTCATTTCAAAATTCCTTGCTCTTAAGTTACATCATCGTATTTTATAGATTGTGTAAAATAAGTAAACAATATACCAAATCCATAATTATTCTAGATAATATCATTGCAATCTGGGAATGTATGGAATGGGCCTGATGATCCCATCAATAGGCCATTTTTAAAAAGATATATTTTCTAAAGCTTATGACAACATTGAGTGTCCTTTTATCCTTTCAATGCTCTTGGTATAAGGGCTTGGTCCTTAGTTTATATAGTTTGCATGATCTTTGCATATGGTTCAAATTTTCCCACTGTCAATGACCACCAATCTAGTATTTTTGGCTTTTTCATTTCTATTCATCAAGGATGACCTTTAGCTCTAGCACTGTATGTGATTATTGATAAAGGGTTTCGATACCTCTTGGCTCTTTTAATTTCTTAGAGGCTAGTTAAATGTATTTATTTACCTACTTCATTAGATCAACTTTTTGATGGCTATTTTGTTGATGATTTTTTTTTCACTCTTCTAAAAGAGGAAAATAATGTTAAAAAATCTCTCCATTTCTTGGAAATTTTCTATAAAACCTCAAGTTCAACAATTCAATGGAAAAATACTTAATGAAATCCAAATAGTCCTTCTTACCCAACCCTCCTAGATAAAATCTTATGAGTGGAAATGTATTGAACATGGTAAAAAAATTTAACTTTTGGGCATAATTTTTATTTTCAAGATTCTTTGACAACTTTGTGGAAACTTGTGTTGGCTAGAATCAAGAAGAAGATGGATTATTAGGTTACTAAGTGTCTATATTTGATAGGGAAGTTATTTTTTTTTAATAAGATTCTTATATTCACTCATGTTTTCAATTCTTCTCGTTGGGTTTCATCTAAAGACTCATATTTGAAGCTAGAAAATATTCTTAAATATTTTTTTTGGGATTCCTCATAAAATCATCTAGGTTTTCATCAGATGGAATGGGAGTATTGTTGTCTCACTCATGATTGAAGTGAGTTAGGCTTAATTTCCACTCAATTTCAAGGTTTGTCTATGTGTACCCAGTGGATCATTCAAGCCTTACACAATATGAGGCTTGGAAAATTATGGTGTGGCAATGTGTTTATTTTGGTAATATTGTTATGAGACCAACTTGAAAGGGGATTGTCTTCACACCATCCTTATACTGAAAGAGCATGCTCAAGTTCAAGGGAATTTTTTGATAACAAGAATTTACTAGGCTTGGGAAGCTTGAAGCCTTGGCTTCCCAAAAATGACATCAATTTTTACAATGGTATTTCTATCAATCACTAAACTATTTGGTGGTCCCTTATTATGAAATGTCAAAATATTCCTTTTTCTAAGACCCCTTAGGTTTGTGCTTTGAGGTTTTTCAAAAAGATGGCTAAAACTCTCCCTGATCTCTTCTCTAAAGTTACCATGAATATTTTATCTTAGAACGAAGCCAAGGGTAAATTTTATTTTTCAATCAAGATCATGAAACCTTTGATGTTTTAATTGAAGTCATTCGTGTTGATATGGTTCACTAAAGTGGTGTTCATTCTTGAAAACCTTGATGGAAATATTGGAAGTGGTATCCTTGTTACCTATTTTTAGTTACAACTGAAAACAGGTAGAGCTGAATTGCATTCCTCATTGAAACGTACAAAATTTCTACTAAAGTATTCATTATATTCCAGAATCTGATTACTTGTGAATTTCCAATGTGATTATGCAAATGTTTGTAATAGAATAACTCGTAAATTTGCATAAGAAATGCTAATTTATTCATATTGTAAAAACCAAAGTCCCACACAAGCCGTGGGAGTAACTTAATTTGATTTTCATAATTAAATAATGAGTACAAGTAAAGTTGTAAACTACACAACTGAAGATAATGTAAACATGAAAAAGGGAGTGATTCATCATTGCCTATAATGATGAATCATTTCATACTTTATGTCTTTGAGTTGTTGTGTCTAAGTGTCTCCAGGTTGTTTCAGCTCTAAACTCCATGGGTTTCCTGCAAGAGTGTTGAAAGGTGGTGTTAGAGCAATGATAAATCACATCCTTCCTCATACCTATATTACCAATAGAAATGTAACCTACATCTTATCAGGCATTCATCAAATGATCAAGTCATCGAAAAGGAAAATGTTCAAGGAGTACAAAGTTCAATGGAAGATTTCAACTTCAATTATTTTGCTAATTTGTTTGTTTAGTGTGCAAGTAGAGGTATCGAGTAATCATTTGTGAATTAAGTTGCAGTTTAGATTTCCAATTAGGTGCATCACCGAAATTTTAATTTTAGTTCATGCATTCAGTTCAATCCTTCTTATGCTTTTCTCAAAGAAAATCATTTAAGTACCTAATTGATCATCATATAGGAACCAACCTATAATCTGGAGGTTTAGTTTCATCATAGGGTACCCACAACCTAAAACTATTCCAATGTTTCACCAGATTGTAAAACTTTAGAAGGTTTTGTAGTATAGGTGCAATCCTGGTGATAACAGTTTTTGGCACGCCTGGTGGGACTCTGAAGTTCACTTCAGAGAAAGAATTTAAGAATTTCAAGTTGTTGTTCTGTTATATACAACAGTTTTTTTTCCTTTCAAAGGTTGCAATTTATACCTGGTGACTCTGAGCACAATCTACTAGTTTCAAGCAGAAAAAGCACTAATTTTTATGAAAAGATCATGTTTTCACCTCCATTTCATGAAAGTCCTGCCTATCCACATCCTTATCAACCATATCAGGCCAATCATGTTGCTAGTTTTATCCCAAATAGCCATGCAACAACAACATATCGGCATGCTCAACATGCTTACCTCCCGCCCACCCCTGGTCAACCTTTAGATCAACATTCATATGTCCAAAATCAACTCCAAGAGGTTGATGATATGAAGAATAAAATGAATAACATGAAGGACATACTATTAGAATTCACAAAGCAGATAGAAGAGATCAAGAGGTAGCAAGAGTATGATCAACAATAAGTAGAGATGGTCTATTAGGCCTATCTCTATGAAGAAGACTTGTTGACGCAGAGGATACAATATGAAGAAGATTTTGCTGAAAAAGAGGAAAAAATAAAAATGTTGGTTACCCAAGCTCCAAGGATGGAAGCCCAATCCGTTCCTTGAATAAAACATCACCCAATAGACGAAGAGGTTTCCAAGGTTTCTACACAATCTCCAAGTAAGTTTTCTAGATTTGACATTCCAAGTTACATGGGTAATAGTCAATCCCATGTTAAAGATCAGCCCCTACATGAGCTCATGAATGAACAAAATCTATCAAATCAATCCATTAATCCTCAATTTCAAACATGTCAAGATCCTGAACTAAGTAATCAAAGTACTAAACAGTTATGGTGACCTTCTTGGACCAAGCATCCTGACTATAAAATGCCAAACCTTAGTAAAGATATTCCTTATGTATTAGTTCAAGATCAGAAAGAGGAAGAAGCCATAGAATCTAACTCAATCAAGGTTCCAAGTTGGAGGAATGAAAAAGAGGAGCAGGAAGTTGTTGTTTGCACTATGTTCCCAACTCAAAATAACAATAGTGCATGTGAAGACGATGTTGGATCAAATTCACTACTGAACCCCTTATATTTTGATTCATTTGAAACATTTTCTGAAGTTGTTTATAAGATGAATGATAGCAAAGTACAGGGATTAACAGCTGATTGACATTGGACATCTGATCCTAACCACTAACATCGTTTCATCCTGAATCACCCTTCGGTCTAACCATTTGATCGAATACCTTTATTTGATTAAATTTGCCAATATTCCTCTCTTAATTAAATAAATCAATTATCTAATTAAGTCACCTTTTCTTGATAATTAAATTGACCATTCTGATCTAATTATCCTATTTAATTAAATAATTAACTTTATTCGATTAAATTTTTAAAGTCTATCTATTAAATTAAATAAATTAAAACCTTATTTAGTTTAATCTAACATCATCTCTTTAATTAAATAAATCAAAATCCTTATTTAATTAATCCCTTATCACATTCTTCTCATATTTGATTTAAATAAATCCACAATTTAAGTCAAATAGATCACATCATTTAATCCCCTCATTTAAATTAATTAGCAACTTGATTAATTTAAATCTCTTCTCTGTCCCATCTCTAGCTTTTCCCACTTGCACATGAAAATAGATTTAATTGATTTATTAAAATCTCTATTTTCTTCAACAAGGCATCTTTTAAGGAATATTCCCCAGGTTTGAATTTAAAATCCAAGTGGGATGAGTCCTTCCAACAAGGCATTTACTCTCTCTTACATGTCCTTTTCCTTGAGCCAAGTGGCATTCAATGCATTCTTCCTTCCCTCTTGCATGTCATTTCAACAATTTCAAAATTCAAATATATGCATTTATTGACACATTCTTCAAAACTTGCACATCCTCCATCCATTCACAAGTGGACAAGTGGCACTTTCCATTGGCTAATTCTTAGTCCCACATTGCTCTATTTTGGACATCTCCTCAACTTAGCATTCTATAAATAAGAGGCTAATCTCCTCATTCTATCATCCACAATTTGAGTAAACTTACTATGCTCAAATCATTAGCAATTTTCATCCATTATCATTGAGTTCATAGCTAGGTTATGCAGATTTTTCTATTGGAGCACTCATCAAGCATCAAAAAAGTGGATCACTCTTCATCACACATCAATCTTGCATCATAGGAGTTGGGAAAGGGCCTATTTTCACATCAAATTGGCACCAATTCCCCCATGGGATCAAGAGTTTGCTTGTTTTAATAGGATTTTAATCTATTTCATTGTGTTCTTCATTCTTCTTTCCTATTTTAAACTATGCTAATGGATTTCATGGGGAATCCTTGTTCTTACTTGCATATTACCTTCTAATGTGTTTGTTTGTGTTGTTTTGCGGGTATTAGGATTGGGGTTCGACACCAGTTAAAGATCTTCACTTGTAGATAGAGGATGCCCAAGTTTCACTGGAGAGGGAATCACATGCAGAGGAACAATTGTTTTATTTGTTTGACCAACTACCTCATTTTATTGAGCAAGTTGAAGAGAGCATGTAGGTAATTGATGTACTGTTGGTTCAACATGAATTTGAAACCTCAATCCATATAAAACAACAAGAGGTCAGTCTTATTTTGGAGGTTGATGAAAATGATGTCCATAAAATTTAAGAAGAAAGTGGTTCTCATATTTTTTCTGATTTATTTGATGAACTTCCTCAATTTGTTGATGAAAGTGAGGATCTCACATGCATGATAGCATCTATACTTGGTATGGAACAACTAAATGATAAAACTCATCTGGATTTAATGCAAAGTTATGAGTTAGATGAGAACATGTTTTCAGGCATCATAGAGGTTTTTTGTTCTAACATAGATGATAAGCTAGTATCATATGAAAGAGAAGCATGTGATCAGCCCTTTCAAGTTAGGGAGGCTATTGAAAAAGTTGTAGAAGATAATGCATTGCAGACTATGAACTTATTTGATGAGTTGCCCACTTTGTTGAGGAGGAGTTATATTTTATCATGGACGAAGAACATAAGGAACACCAGTTTGAGGACTTGTTTTCAGTAATCCAACAGGGATATCAACTCCTTAGTCAAGAAGATCCAACCATTGAAAACATTAATGGTTTATTTTCAGAGACTATTATAGATGACGCAAAGAAACGAGACTCCCTTTTCACTGCAGAGCTGAAAGAAAGAAATGATCCTCCTATAAACAATAATAGACAAATCTTTCAAGAAGATCAGACTATAGCAACCAATGAACAACCTACATATTACCTCCAATCAACATCTTTTCAAGGAAAAGATGAAGTCTTTAGAGATCAACAAAAGGACAACTTAACTTCATTTAATGTTCTTGAAAATCATGAATAATGGGCTAAGAAAATAGAGCATAAACATGGGGCTGAAAGTTACAAGTTGAGTGTCCTGACAAGGGGATGTCCTATCAGACACCTGGCACACTTGGCAGGCAATCAAGAGGAGTTACCATTTGAATTACCTGCTTGGGAGCACGAGATTGAGCATCAAAAGGCATCAATGCAAGTTACTCAAACTATTCAAAATAGTTGCATGCACCTCTTGTCTAACACATAAAAGGAGGTGGTTTTCATGATTGAAGAGGTGTTTAATCTATGCACTCAACGTTTATTTTTCCTCCATCACTGTTGGACAATTTGCAAACATAAAGCACATTCTTTGTCGTTATAGAAGGGAAGCTATTTCTCACAACCAGTGAATGGTCATGTTTGAGAACTAACACTGTTGGTTAGTGTAGGGTAGTGTAGAGTTTTTGCTTTCAATAAGTGCCCCATGGCACATTTCATTTCAGTATTGTTTACTTTCAATAAGTGCAGATTCTGCACCTATTTTCTGACTTTGTCTTAAATAGAGTCATGATTGGATTCTTTCAGTTTTGCTCACTACTATTGTTTGTTTCCCAACAATTGAGTTACAAGATTTTTGAGTCAAAAGAGGGTAAAAATGGACTCCATGCCCAATTGATAAGCTATATAACTGGTCTATGGTGTTTAGCAGGAAAACACTTCGCAGAGGTCGCCAAATTGTTACCTATTTTTAGTTATAGCTCAAAACAGGTAGGGCTGAATTGCATTCCTCATTGAAAGGTACAAAATTTCTACTAAAGTATTCATTATATTCCAGAATCTGAGTACTTGTGAATTTCCAGTGTGATTATGCAAATGTTTGTAATAGAATAACTCATAAATTTGCTTAAGAAATGCTACTTTATTCATATTGTAAAAACCAAAGTCCTACACAAGCCGTGGGAGTAACTTAACTTGATTTTCATAATCAAATAATGAGTACAAGTAAAGTTGTAAACTACACAACTGAAGATAATGTAAACATGAAAAAGGGAGTGATTCATCATTGCCTGTAATGATTAATTGTTTTATACTTTGTCTTCAAGTTGTTGTGTCTGAGTGTCTCCAAGTTGTTTCGGTTCCAAACTCCATGAGTTTCCTGCAAGAGTGTTGAAAGGTGGTGTTAGAGCAATAATAAATCACATCCTTCCTCATACCTATATTACCAATAGAAATGTAACCTACATCTTATCAGGCATTCATCAAATGATTAAGTCATCGAAAAGGCAAATGCTCAAGGAGTACAAAGTTCAATGGAAGCTTTCAACTTCAATTATTTTGCTAATTTGTTTATTTAGTGTGCAAGTAGAGGTACTGAGTAATCATTTGTGAATTAAGTTGCAGTTTAGATTTCCAATTAGGTGCATCACCAAAGTTTTAATTTTAGTTCATGCATTTAGTTTAATCCTTCTTACCCTTTTCTCAAAGCAAATCATTCAAGTACCTAATTGATCGTCATATAGGAACCAATCTAGATTCTGGAGGTTTAGTTTTGTCATAGGGTACCCACAACTTGAAACTATTCCAATGTTTCACCAGATTGCAAAACTTTAGAAGGTTTTGTAGTACGGGTGCAATCCTGGTGACAACAATCCTAATATAACATTTTTGAATTTTAAGCCTCACAAATGCTATACTTGGCTTGCACCTCATTTTCCTAGGGTTCATACCTTGAATCAAAGATGGATTTTATGATCCTTGTTATTAATTTGATATTTCACACTATTTGGTCAACTATACTTGAACCAAAGCTCCCTCACTTTACTTGGTATATTCTTTTACTAGGTCTCCCCATTGGTTTTGGGCTAACCCACTTGAGTATTTTAGATATTTGATGTCCTTTCTATGATCATCAAAAGTCTCTCAAGTATCTCTTCTTATTTTATCTTATTAAGGATGTTTGGACTTAGATTAGTGAATTCTTCAAGCTTTTTAGGCCTTAATTATTTTTCTTGGAAATACAGTGTTATTAGGGGATTTTCCCTCAAATCCCCTTTAGATATAATCAAATTTGGTATGCTTTGAGGGTGGAGTTTATTTTTAGCATCGATAAAGATAGAAATTCTACCTTTTGTTGTTGTTATGTTGATCACAATTTATATCTTTACATTAAAACTATGATATGTTCCAATGTGTTTAGGCATATTCAAGTAGAAGTGAATAAATTTATACTTGAGGTTTCTCACTTAAATTTTTTACTAGATCACTATGGAAATGCCCCCTTGTGCTATTGTCAACTATGGAAATGCCCCCTTGTGCTATTGTCAAGGTTCCTCTTAAAAGGTTGATCCTTGCTTCTTGACCATCATTAAAGGATGCAATCAATTATCCTATGGAAATGGGATGATCATTTATTGGCCTCTCTTGTGAGAATAAATTGTGGCCATCGTTAAGGATGTAATTTAGAATGTACATAGAAGATAAATAATAGTTTTTAAATAAATTAATTTAGACGACAAAGGGAAAACTTTTAACTAGTAAAATTTAAAAGTCTTCCATATTACATTATGTCGTACGGGGGCACATTCCTACCATTTGGTTGGGTCAATAAAAGAAGTTCATTTCCGAAAACATCTCACTACATTTGATTTCGTAAGATTTGGTTGATGTTTGTTGGGGCCCACTTCATAAAACCATACAATATATTCTCTTACGGTACTACTAAAGTATGGTCAATGTTTGGGCATACAACTTTCTTGTGTTTATTTTTTTATTTTTTATGAGGCAAATTAAGACTTTCTATTTGTTGGTTAATGGATAATTAGATATATCAAATCTATGAGATCATGGATGCATCATATCTATCATGATCATGGAATCTTAAAAAAATTGTTTAAATTATATATTTATAAACATTTAATAATAATTTGATCTAATTTTAAATTTATATTTGTCTTATATCTTATTAAAGATTGTATATGTTTGGAACTTTTACAATGAATAGATTGGATTTGTGACAATTAGACGAGGATCAAGATTTGTTTTGATAATTTATTTCAATGAATTCTTAACATATCTCTATTTTTTATTTTATCTAAAGGGATTGTTCACGTATCTCTTTGTTTTGTCCTATTAATCTCTTCTATTTTAACACATTCTCCAAGACATTCAACTTGTTTTAATTCTCGTTTGTTTTTTACCATTATATAGAAGCCATCCTTTAGTGACCTATACCATACTTTCTATTTTTAAAAGTAAGGCGAAATTGGACAACCATTTATGTTTCGTAGAAATCATGGTATTCATAATTCTAATTTATTTTATCTTTTGTTTACTTTTTATTGTTATATCTAGGGCCTTGTTGGATGCTTGATATTATCCTTATTAAAAAATAAAAAGAATCATGAAATTAGACAACAATTTGATATCCATGATGGTTATTCTCTAGTTCTTTGAAGCCTTTGTAGTTGTTTATTAGTTATCATAATCTTAGCATTATTTAATACAAAAAAGTTGCTCAAATGAATTGAGCTTTAGATGTTGATATTGTTGCACAAACAGTTGTTGTTACACCAAAAGATCGACATGTTAATGCCTGATACAACCGCTAGAGTTAATGAATCCACAAGAGGTGATTAAGCGATACCACAGACCCAAGCATTGTGTTGCACAACACAAGGAGACCAAGGGCACACACCTTGCAACAATCCCCCCAAGCACAAGTGAGGGGTTCAAACTCATGACCCAGGATCTAATACCAATTGTTGCACAAACGATTGTTGTCGCACCAAAAGATCGACCTGTTAATGCCCGATACAATCTCCAAAGTTAATGAATCCATGGGAGGTGGTTAAGCCATGTCACAAACCCAAGTGTTGCACTACACAACACAAGGAGACTAATGACACACACCTTGCAATATATATCATTATATAAGTATGAAAAATATTTTTCTTATGTTGTTTTTCTCACAAATAATCATTTCCATCTTCAATTATAGATACATTATTACCTACATCACACCTTATCATTTTCTAGGCATTTCACATATTTCTTCCCTTGACATTGACATAGTGTTGGTTGTAGGGCATTTAATAATCATCATTTTATAATGCTTGAAGTTATTATGCTCATATTTTATGAACCTATCTCTCCATTATTGTCAGGTGTATGCAATGCCAAAATCACTCTCCATATTCATCTTAGTACATTTAGTTTAGTTGTTGTATACGAGTGAATTTGCACCCCTTGTGTAAATTCCCCTTTTGCATCCCCTCACCTTAGAAAATCAAACCCAACTAGATAATTCCACATCAATCACCTGCCTCCCATCCACTTGGTGTTTGGGGGAATTTTTGTCGGGGACATGAGCGTGGAAGCAGATTCTGCGGTAAACACGCTCCCACAGATTCAGACTGAGTATACAGGATTGATGTTTCTCCATTGGGCATGAAGCGTAACACCTTTGTGTCAACCAACTGGCCCAAAAATGGCTCTTTCCCTCTCATTTTGATCTTCAAATGCCTATCTTTCTCATTCAATCCATCTTTAGCATTCTACAATCTCTTTAGCAATTCACTTAATCTTTTAGCAGTCCATACACTCTCTTGAGAATTACAACAGCTTGTTACTCCATCAAATTTATTTTGTACGTGTTTTGATACCATAGAAGCTGCGAATTTGGAGTCTTGTGAGACCTCCCTTCCTCACCGTCGTAGTCGTGTCGACTTTTCCAAGCTCATTGTCTTGCATTCTCCCTTCATTGGTCTTAAGTTCCTTTGGGTGGAGGTGGTATTGCTTCACTATCCTCTCTTGTTGTGGTTGGATAGAGTAGCATTGTATCTTTTGTAGTGTTTAGTACTTTCCTTTCTATTTCTTTTATCGCATTTTCTACTTTGTGGCTTTCCTAGCTGTTTGTGGAGGTGGAAACACCAAAGTGGGGGTTTGACTAAGGCAAACCCTTATACAATCCAACATTTTCCCCTCTCTTGGTTGTGTGTAGGTGAACACGTGCGTGGAGCTCACTAGCGAATTGGACCCTAAGTGAGTTGGTCTTTGCCACCCTTACTTTCATCTACCTTCTTTACCATTTATATAGTTAAATTTCTCATATCTTATCATCCTATTCATTTCATTAAACTTAGTTAGCTAGACCGTTAATAGGCTCTCTGGTGTTTTATGCTGCACTTTTCACTTTTTGATCGTATGGATGCCAGCACACCAGAGAGACGCCAACTTGTCGTGTTGTTGTCCTTGACCCGTGCTATTGTCCTCAGGTGAAGAGCTATCTGAGGTGTAGTTCGAATTCCAGAAATTGGCTCATCTAGTTCCATTTAAACATTCAGATTAACAAAGTGACAAAAGCACTTAAGAGTGCTCTTCATTCTCTATCCTTGACCTAAACACTTGTTAGCTTGAGGTAAGATAGGGAAACCCTTCGCTCTCGGCTCTCTATGACCTAGAGCCTTGGTGTGGTTGGTCCCCCTACCTTATAGTTGTAATCCTTATAACTATCTTCCTATCCTATTTTATAAGGTTTTTTAACATATATCTCTTATTTTATTCATTGTATTGGGGCAATATGAATTGTCATTAATACCATAGAAATATGATCTCTATAGTTCAATAATATGTATTCCCACTACTGGTTATTATTGTAAAGTATCTTTCCTTTCTCATAGTCAAGTAAGGGAGTGACTAAATTCCCTCCCCCTCCTTGGTCTCTTTTTTTTGGCATGAGAGAATCTTTCTTGTTGAATTCATAATACATGTATCACTACTTTCTTTCACCTTCCCATTTTTTCCATTGTAGTAAGGATGGTATTCATGGCCACCATTATTATAAGGATGACATTAGAAGAAGATCATTATCTTATTAGAAAGGGAATGTGTGATCTATAAACAAGCAAGGTATCCTTCATTCTTAAATAATAGATACTTACTAAAGTAATAAAAAACTTGAAGCATACTAAAAAACACCTTTAATTATTATCAAAACAACATGATAATGGTGCTTAACAAGGAATAATGCATATGATCTCAAAAAAACAATAAAAATATCTAGGAGACATGCACAAAAAGCTAGAACACAACTTTCCTTGGAGGAAACATTGATTGGGTGAAAATATGGATTTAAAGAGTAGACACTCCTTGATCTACTAAATTTTTTTTTGATTTTAAATGTTTACACTCCCACAATAACTTTAATGAATTTCAATTTAAAAATTTAGAATATCCAACACCACTTACAACTACACTTACCATGAGTAGACACAAAAATACTTGCAAAAAATTTGAGATGAGCTAAAACCAACAAACAATGTGAAGCAATCTCTCACAAGTCACATGAAAGCAACACATTACCTTCCTTGAGTCTCTAATCCTCAAAAAATGACAAACTAGTCAGTAAATCATAACATTAGACAATGAAAACTCTTTACATTTCATATTCTATGTACATAGTGGTAAAATTGTTGGGTATGCTAGGGTTGATTATGCATTCATTGTCGTATATGGAAAATTCATTTCCTATACAAATTGGAGAATTCATATAAAAATTATTTTTAGATCTTTCTAAGGTCTACAACTTTTCTCTAAGACCCCTAAAATGCCTCATTTCATCCCTAATCATTCCCAACTATCATTATAGATTTTATTTATAACATAACCCATCAAAAAGCAACAAAATTTATCTCCTAGCTCCTTGTCAACACTATAACAAACATAAAACCTCATGACACCAATATCTCATTATGATTTGAATCATTTTTTAGATCACACCTCCCCAATGGGAGGATTTTAGTCCCTAATATCTTATGAAGACTACCATTTTTAGTAACTCGTAATTCCTCATGTCCAGACAAGAAAGTTATATTCTCAATAAGGCTTAGCTACAACCAATTCAATTCATTCTTCATGCATGTGTAAACCGGTCATGAGCACCAACCCGCTCCTTAACTAATCTACATATCATATCAACAAAATTAGAAGGGAAAATGCTACTCACCTTTAATTATCCCACATGAATGTATTTTCTTTATCTTTCTCTAAATGTAAATGCTTACCTTCATGTGATAATCCTACACATTTTTGTATTCATTTTTATTAGCTTGTTGATCCATATGTGTTTAAGACTCTACAACACCCCCATCAAGAATATTTCCATTTACTTATTGTTCTCTCAACAAAGATAAATATATCCTTCCATTGCTATTTATTAGAAAGGGTAAATATGATCTATAAATTAGAGAGGTTTTCCTTCACACATCATTATTCAACAATAGATACCCACTATAATAATAATAAAAATTAAGCACGGTACCAATCACCTTTAATGATTATCAAAATAACATGACAATGGTGCATAACAAAGAAACAATAAATATATGATCTTAGAAAAACAATGAAAATAACTAAGAAACATACACAATAAACTAGAACACAATTTTATTGAGACAAAACCATGATTGGGTGAAAAATTATCCTTACAGAGAAAATTGTTAGTATCATATTTTATTCACCTTAGAAATGTTTTATCCTAAGTGTGATATTTATTGCACCTATTTAATAATTTTAATTAGGATATTGTGAATATTTACTTTTTATCATCTTGATTACAAACAACCACCGAATCCGAAATAAATGAAAAAGCTTTATGGAAGAGGTTATAAACTTATTAAACAACTTGGTTATAGTGGAAAAGGATGTGGTTCTAGAGAACAAGGTATATGTGTCCCTATAGAGCCTAACACACAAGAAACCACTAGTGGTCTTGGTTATTGTCCTTTGAAAGAAACAAAAGCATCAAAAAATCCTTCACTCAATACCAACACTATTACAAAAGATTCTTCTAAGACAACTTTAACTTTGGTGCATCTTGAACTAATAGATACTACATGTGGGAATATCTCGTTAGATATGCATAAAATTGATACTTTGTTTACTCATTATAATCAATAACATTAGTTTTTGCTCCTTGTCATGTGGTAGTTGCAGTATCATAGCATATTCACTACCATGCATGAGGGTATAAACTTAGCTTTATACAATCATATTTCCTTTTCTCAAGGAGTAGCATATCATCATCTAGTTTTGGCTCACCTTTTTATCTTGGGGGGAAAGAGGTGAGGTAGCCTTGTCCTAGTATGACACTTGGCATTGCCTCTTTTTGGCTAGTTGACTACCTTCCATGTATATATAAGAGCAAGCTTGGGATGTGGACGACATGCCTTAAGTTGGCTCGTGTGTGACATACTTTCTTTCTATGTTATTTTTAGCATTGCATTTTGGGGGCAACCCCTTATTCATGAGGTAGCTTCATTTGGAAACATATGGATTAGCATAGGGCTTTCCAAATAAGCTCTTATTTCTTATTTATTGTTTAGCATTGATTATTTTCTACTTTAAAGTAAGTTTCTCACAAAAAATGGTGTTAGGAATTTCTTTAAAGTGGGGGCATACATTGGCATTATTATTTTCAAAATTTTGACATTCCTTATGCTCATTGTGTGATTTTTATTCTTCATGGCGTGTCTTTTCTTGCGGTGTCATTGGGTTTGATGTCCCCTCTCGAGAGCATTGATATTTTGGCATACATTCTCCTTAGTGGGATGCTACTGCCACAGTATTCCATAAGTTGCGAATCTTTTATCCTTGAATTGTCCTCTCTTGGAGACATTAGGCACGATATTCCCTAAGATGAGACCTTACACGAACTAAGAAGAATCCCTTTAAACATGTTTATTTGTATTTTTTTCACAAGTGTTTAGCATAACACATCTTGTTAACTTGTGAAGCTCAAAGTTTATATTTTTGTGGTGCCTTATCGAAGTTATTAGAGGTATAAATTTGGTATGGTATGGGAGCCTAATAATATTCTCTCATTTGCCACCCTTGGGGGCTCACATAATGGACAATCAAAGTTCCATTAGCTCATGTGAGTGTACGTGTTTGCATAGTGGAGAACCAGGGTTCCACTTGTGAACATTTTTTGGACAAACTACAGAGGTGTGTTCCACATCGCATTGGACAGTTGAGGCTTGATCTGCCCTTTTTGGTTTTATCTTTTCTTTAGTCTTTGGCGTTGTATGATTGAGTAATCTTGTTGTTGCTGCATACATATATTTTGAATGTCTACTTTAGTGTGAGTTTGATGCAAAGTCATCCTCTCACTAAAGTGGGGGCTAAATGTAGTGACGGTAAATGTATCTCTTTACATTTCCTCACTTGTTTGTACCCTCTTAGTTAATTTGGACTTAATTGTGCCTTAATTTAGCGTTGTAAAATGTATTTATTTACACTTTCACACTTATTTAGGGATCCCTTAATTAATTGAGTTTAATTTTTCCTTAATTGGCCCTTTAATTTATTCTCCAAGCCTATTTTATTACCTTTTTTGAAGAGGAAACCTGACATTCATTAATGCCTTAACATAACACTTCTCATTGAGCAATGTATGTCCTAGGTTTATGGACTTGAGACCCATTCACCGGTCCTCCCTTGACCTTAGAACCTAAATTTAAATTATGTTTTTGGTAGGATTTTAATATCTCTAAGTGTATATTTAGATGTTAGCTTGTGATATTTTAATTTTGGGAAATTGAGGATATATATCTATAAATATAAGGTTATTTCACTATGTTTCACCTAGATTTTTCAAACTATATTTTCAAGTGTTCAATTACAAGAGATAAAGTGGTGAACAAAGGAATTCAAGAGAGGAATTATTAGAGTTTTATTGTATCAATCAAGATCCAATTATAATGTCAAAGTCTTCTTGCATCATGCATGTTTTTGGAGCTAATATGGTGATGTAGGTTTCATGATCTATTTAAGCATTCAAAGTATTATTGTATAAGAGAAAAGTTGCACCCTATGTGCAATTTCCCTTTTTTCCTTTTTCCACCTTAGAAAACCAAGTTGGGAGGCTTAATTCCACCTAAGCCCGCTGCTTGAATCACACTTGGCACTTGTTTTGAGCGTCGATGGAGCCATTTCTGTCAGATACACTTGCATGGCATGCAAATGTCTATACGACATGCTTACATCCCTGACAAATTTCTGCATCTGGAGCCTATAGAGGCGTTACACTTCCCATTGGGGGTCAATTTATAACACCCTCTTTGGACGACCGACCCAAATATGGTTGTTTCTCTTCATCTCTTCTTCATATTCACCCCTTGAACAAGCATTACATCTCTTCACCTCTTCTACCATCTCTTCAGATCTTCTTCCATCTTCTCCACATCTCTTCACCACTTCTAGACTTCATTCACAAGCTTTACAATCTCTCCACAAGCTCTAAGCAACTTTTTCACCATCCCTTCAAGCTCCAAACACTTTACACTTCATAGCAACAACATCAACCCTCCACCACTTTAGTAGAGAAAGTTTGGAACAAGACACCATTGCAGCAGAGGCTTGAGTCCCTCTCATTTTCTCCCCTATTAGCCTTGAGTGCTCTTGGTGGAGGTGGTAAGCTTTCACTCCTCTCTATCATTTGGTGAGTAGCATAACACTATTTTGTAGTGCTTTAAGTGCCCTTTACTTCATTTCTATTTTTCTCTCCATCCATCTGGTTGTCTGTGGAGGTGGGAACACCAAAATGGGGTTTGACTGAGGTAGGCCCCTATACAACCACCCAATAATTTCCCTCTCCCTCTTGTG